>VZTF01007972.1:1038484-1065157 GCA_013397755.1 Cnemophilus loriae | reverse complement strand
TTCAATCCAACCAAAACCCATTCCTTCCTTCCTTCCTTCCTTCCTTCCTTCCTTCCTTCCCTTCTTCCCTCCTTCCCTCCTTCCCTCCTGCCTTCCTGCCTTCCTGCCTTCCTGCCTTCCTGCCTTCCATGACATTTGGTGTTGTCAAATGTCATTATTTGTTCTATGAGTTAAGTATAACTCAAAAAAGACAAAATAATTTTGTGTCTGAATTGGTAACAGGTTAAAGGACAGAGCAACTCAGTTTTATGTTTGATAGCTGCTGTGTATGTAAGCAGTCCCTTAGCATCTTTTACAGTATAAACAAAGAGTGACCTTTGAAGGACATGTCTTCAGTGCTTTGCAGGCTCCAGTGGAAAATAGAGAGATGCTAATTCTATTTTTTGTAAAATAGCCACTAATTTTGAAAATGTTTTCATAATACAGACACTTCGTAATTCTAAATTCAAAACTGATGAAAAAACTCAATTTTTATTCTCTCGTAGTGACTATTTTGCCAGTCCTTTATGGATAGGTTTGGGTTTTTTTCTGTATGTCATATTTACACCTGAAGTCAAGTTTATGGAGTTGTATGTGTAAAAAATGTATTTGCTATTTAAATACCGATTCTGTTCTCCTTTACTATATCAGAAATATCTACATCTGGAGTGCTTGTGACTATGATGGGCTGACCATTTTATTCAGAGATCTCCCTTATCTCTGCAACGTTTTAGAACCCACTGGTTGAAATTCACTCATTCAAACTGAAATCTGACTTCATGTTGTTTTGGTTTAAGTTTGTTTTGCATTGTATGCACTATCAAGAGGAACTGCAGAATTTTCTTGTGAAAATTTTAGAGAGGATAAACCACTTATACACCTCTATTGTTATGTAGAGTGCAATTATACATGAATACCGACATAAAACTTCACCTTCTCCATGCTCATTTTCTATCTTGTGTCTTTCTACTAGTCTCAGCATAGTATTTTTGATTTAAGTACAGGAAAAAAGCACGTTTGTAATAATGCAGAAGTATGGTCCTAACCTCACTAAAAATGGATGTGAACAAACTGTCATAGCCCTAAATAGAAAACAACATAGAAAATGTACCACTTCAGGATAAATACAACAACTATCCTTGACCCAGGATACTTTTTGATGATTTCTGCTACACATTTGAAAGTCTTGTTGAAAATATTTGCTTTCAAATTCTTCTGCAGTACACCTGTTTCAAAGGGGGAAAAGGATCTAAGGATCTTTGGACAGGAGTTATCAGGGCTCACTGAAAGAGTTTTAAACTAGATTTGAAGCGGAAAAATTAAAAAATAAAGCTCAGTAGACATAAGTCTGATGACGACACGACAATGTTTGAGGAAGTGTATGTGAGGTCTTTCAGTCTGCCACCTCAGTAGAGGTAAGGGATGGAGATCCATATGGCATTAAAGATGCAAGTATCATCGATGTGTTAGAAAGCACGGATGCACCTGGGAGTGATCTTGCAGGAATTAAGGCTTCTTGCCCCCAAAAGATCAATAGCACAACTGAAGCGCATCTACGCTTTGCACACAACATGGGCAACAATGAGGAGAAGTTGGAAGCCATTCTGTAATGGTAAAATGATAGTAGCCATCATGAAGACATGGTGGAATGACTTGCACAACTGGAGTGCTGTAATGGATGGCTATAAACTCATCAGAAGGGATCAGCAGGGAAGGAGAGACAGTGGGGTAACCCTCTATGTTAGAGTGCTTTGATTGTCTAGAACTTAATGGATTGGGTGTGCATAAGGATAGAGGGGAAGGTCAACAAGGCAGATATCATGGTGGGAGTCTGTTATAGGCCCAACCAGGATGAAGAGGCAGATGAAATATGCTATAAGCAGCTGGGAGAAGTCTCATGATAGCTAGATTGCCTTCTTGTGTGAAAATTCAGTGTAGCAGATGTCTGCAGGAAACGCAATACATCAGATAGGACACAGTCTAGGAAGTTCCTAGAGTGTGTGGAAGGTAGATTCCTGACATAGCTTCAGAGTGCTATGAGATGTCCCACCAGACCTGCATTTGTGAACAGAGAAAGAATGTTGGGTGATGTGGTAGTTGGAAGCCATCTTGCGCACAGTGACAACAAAATGATGGAGCTTTCATTTCTCAGAAGAGTGAGGAAGGCAGGGTCAGGAAAACCACTGGCTTGGACTTCTGGAGGGCAGACTTTGGCCTGTTTGGTTTTTTGGCCTTGGGATACAGTCCTTAAGAGCAAAGGGATGGCTGGACATTTTTCAAGAAGAAAATATTAGAGGCCATCCCCATATGCTAAAAGACAAGGCAGCAAGATAGAAGACCAGCCTGGCTGAATAGAGAAATTTGGCTTGAACTCAGGGTAAAGAAAAACTGTCTACAAGGATGTTATAGAAGTTATGCAAGGAGATAATTAGAAGGGACAAAGCCCAACTAGAAATTAAACTGGCTGCTGCCATGAAAGACAATAAAAAATGCTTCTGTATTAACATATATAATATGCATATATAATTAACATATAATATTAGAAAATATTCTGTATTAGCAACAAAAAAATCTAAGGAAAATCTCTATCCTTTATTGCATTCAGAGGGAAACAAAATGACAAAGGACGAGGAAAAGTCTGAGGTACTTAATTCCTTCTTTGCCTTAGTTTTTAATAGTAATACCAGCTGTTCTCCAGGTACCCAGCCACTTGAGCCAGAACGTAGGGATGGGGAGCTGAATGAAGCCCCCATAATCCAAGGCCAAATAGTCAGCAATCTGCTACACCACTTAGACACACACAAATCTATGGTGCCAGGTAGAATCCACCCACAGATTTTCAGAGGTCTGGCAGAAGTGCTCACTTTTCATCATTTACCAACAGTCCTGCCTAACCAGAGAGGTCCCAGTTGCCTGGAAGTCAAAGGGAGTCTCAGAGCAGATGTTATTACTCTCTACAACTACCTAAAGGAGACTGTAGTGAGATGGAAATCAGTCTCTTCTCCCAAATAACAAGTGATAGGACAAGGGGAAATGGCCTGAAGTCGCACTAGGGTGGATTTAGATTGGATATTAGAAAACATTTTTTCATAGAAAGGGTTGTCAAGCATTAGAACAGGCTGCCCAGGGAAATGGTTGAGTTCTCATCCTTGCAGATATTTAAAAGACGTATAGGGACACTTAGGGACGTGGTTTAGTGGTGAACTTAAGAGCGCTGGGTTAATGGTTGGACTTGATGACTTTAGGGGTTTTTTCCAATCTACATTATTTTATGATTCTACAAATTTGACCAGTTGCACTTAGTTCAAGGAGGCTGCAGCCTCTGAAGCATTGTGTCAGATGTGTTGCTTAGAACCTTTAAAAATCTGTTACATTAGAACTTTGTTAGCAATACTTACTGGCTTTACTAGAAGTAAAGGCTGGTTATTCTGTCATCAGGTATGGAGTTCTGGGAATTGTCAAGCAAGGAAAATTCATTGCCTTACACTGCTCATTTATTTGGCAAGTATATTTTTGTTTTATTGCTTTACAATTATTTGTAATAACTTTTAAGTGTTCTGTAGTGTGTTTTGAGAAAGTAATATAATGTTTATAACTTAAAAGTATAGTCCAGCTTTTTGCTATGAAATATTTATTAGGAAGGCTTCATTTTGGATACGAATTTAAAAAATGACAGCCCTCTGAAATACAAAATAAATCATTGTATTGACAACTTGGTGAAGTTTGCCTTTTATTTGGCCATGTTATTTTTCTTTTATGGTATATATCTGGGAAGTATGATTATTCCTTTGTCATGTCTTGGCTAATGCAAAGAAAGTCAAACAGGCCCTCACCGAAGGGCAAAGCAGGCTGGTTTATGTCCGGGAGCAAATAAGCGTGCTCAGCTGGAAAGAACTTCTGAAGTGCATCATGCAGCAAACCATACTTGGCTGAAGACAGAACCTAAAGTTCTATCTCTCAGGAGAGCTGTCCAATATTAGATGATAATATCTGCATTTATTTTGTCTTGGTTAAACATACAGACATTACCTTTCAAAGCCTGAATGGGTCGCTCTTGCCTGTTTTAAAGTCAATGGAAGAAAAAAAACGATAAAACCAATCCCACTTCATCTGAAGAAAGGCATTAAAATAGATCAGTCATTTTTCCTGCCAAATCTGCCCCTTTCAGTGCATTTACAAACAAAGAAACTCAAAGTGTTTAGGAATGATTATGGCAGCTGAAGTTAGAGAACACATATTCCATTTTCTGCTATGGAATTCAAAATTTAGAGGGAAATCTGGGATTGTAATCCGTGCTCTCAGACACTGTGCCTCACGCTAACTTTGAAAGCCTGACCCCCTGTCAGGGAACCTCATTGAAAACTTCAGAGTGCTCACTTCCATTTCAGAACTTTAAGATGCAAACTAGTCTATATATTTTAGGGTCTGCGGACCTTAAGAGATACAGTCCTACTGTAGAGTCTAGCAAAAGGCCACCACGATGTTTAAGGGACTGAAATATCTCTGCTATGATGAAAAGCTGAGAGAGATGTCACTGTTCAGTCTAGATCACCTCAGGGATAGCTCATCAATATATCTTAATACGAGAAGGACAGGTGCAAAGAGGATGGAGCCAGCCTGTTTTCAGTGGTGCCCAGTAGCAGGAACCAGAGACAATGGGCACAATCTGAAACACAGGAGGCTCCACCTTAGCATCAGAAGACATTTTTTTTACTGTGAGTGTGACTGAGCACTGGCACAGGTAGCCCAGAGGTGTTGTCATGTTCATATCCTTGGAGATGTTAAAAAAATATGGACATAAAAATCTGGGCAAGGGACCCTAGTTGGCCCTGCTTGAGTAAGGTGGTTTGACAAGATGACCTCCAGAGGTCTCTTTCAACCTCAATAATTCTGTGAGTCTGTGATATGAAAGGCAGATCTTGATACAAAAATATCATACCTTATAAGAAAAATAAAAATATTACTCCATTCCATGAAGAATTTTATCCTTCTATATAAATTAGAAGTATGCAGAGCATGTAAGCATTACTTTAGGAAGATAGTCTAAGACTGTCCTGGAAATGCTGATAAATAATGGTGTGGCTAGGACTCTAGAAAATTTTTGGTCCACGTAGTCATTTTTTGCAAGTAAGATTTGGAGGAGGTGACTGGAAAGAGGAATCTTCAGAACACGATTGTGGCCTTCCTTAACATCTTTTTCCTCTTGATCTCGGTGTCACAAATGTTTGTAGATATAGACAAAAAATCAAGCAATTAATAGTTTGTGGCACAGCAGTGTCAATAAAGCTAGAGCTCGTTAGGGATTGCTTAACAATTTACTAAATATAGCACAATGCAGTAGGTAGTGAAGAAGACCTATGAAGTGCTAAGTTTCTCATCTCAGGGAAAATCACTTAGGGTTTTTCTATGCTTGTTTTATTTAGTTTTAAAGGGCATCTGATGTTGTTCAGGGCATCTACCTCTAAATTTGTACCTCCCAAGTTCAGAAATGTAAGTGGCTTATCTAAGCTAACAGTGCAGTTTCCCTAGGTTTCTTCTCTGTAGCTTGTATTCCCAGTTACAGCTTCCATTTCAACACTTTGTTTTGAGTTAGGTTAACCTTAGCAATGTTGATAGATGCCATGTCTCTCATTCAGTGTAAAAAAACCCATCACACTGTCTACATCCTTTATAGCTGAAACAGTAATGTCTGTTGGCTGTAAAAAGATACAGACAGAGCTGGAGTAAGAGTTATCTGTGTTTTCCTATACTTTGCTATAAAGAGAGGCTTACTGTGATCTGGTGATAAACTTAGACGTGCAGGAGTGACTGGACTAAAGCTCCGTGTGTGAGAAAGAAATAGCAAGCTGCAATAAAAAAAAACACAAAGGGGAACAATATACAGAGATACATAGACACAAAAATATTGTGTTCAGTGTCATTTCAACATAGAGCTTTTCAAGCTAAGTGCCAGCACTATGTGGAAAAGGGCTAGAAATTGTGAGAAAGGAAAATGTAAAGAGCAGTGGCATTTTGTTTTCTCATTGATTCTAGCCTTTCGTGACCCTGTCTTCAGAGAAAGAAGATGTTGTATATGCCTTAAATAACTTTGGGGCATCTCACTCAGCACAATACTCTAAAATATTGGTGCCATTACCTCAAACTGGCTAATCACTTAAATTTGAAAACTACCTAGAGGTAAGATGGAGATGGGGTTGTTGTTTTTTTGTTTTTCATAATATTTTGAACACTTGAGACTATAGGAATCAAAAAACACTTAACTCTATGACAATAAGGTAACACTCTCTTTTCTCATGAAGACACTGAAAAGAAGACATCTGAAGGCCAAGTTATTTTAATGTAAGATGTACAATTTTATAGAAGATGTGTCAGGCATCTTGAATTGTCTTAATATGGTTGCATCTTTATATTACCATAAAGGGAAAAAAAAGACTGAAAATTAATAAATATTATCTTTCCTTTTTATACTTCAAAATAGAAAGAAAAATATTTTCTATAGAAAGAGGAGAAAATATTAAGAAATACTATTAAATGCTTGGCACACTTCATTCAGAGCATGACAAATCCAGATCAAAACATTGTAATTCTTTCACTGATTTTAGCGGGATTTGGATCAAAATTTATTTCTGAATAAAACAGATAAAGAACCTGAAGTGTAAAAAAAAGAAAAAAACAAAATTCAACCATATATGAAACATCCTTTAGAGACGAAAGTAGACTTGGTACTAACTGTCTGTGAAACAAACTGAACAATGTAAATGTGATTCTAAAACTCTTTGAAAATAAATAATAGAATGATCTTTTATCTTGGTGTGAAACATAGAAATAGTATGAGGTGTATTATTAATAAAGGCAACACACAGTTACTAAGGATTCATTGTAAGCAGTCATGTAAATAACATGCCCATGAAAGATTATTCACTATGATTTGGAAAAGAGTGCAGACACAGGACAGAAAGATTTAAACAACTTCTACTAAAATGATACCAGTATTTCTATATTTTCAGAAATCACATAAGCCTATTAAAATTTGTTTCCTTTTTCTGTTATTTTGAATTCTTCCATTTGAAAATCTTTTTTTTCCAAACAAATATACTATGCAAACATCCTGTTCCCATGAAAATAATATCATTAAAAACCTTTCATAAATAATATTTGATTTTTGTGACTTAATTCTGTCTTGAGAAGCACATTCTGACCTCTTACAGTCACACCTGTTTTTCAAACCTGTTTTGCTCGTCCGTTTTCTTTTCCAGAAGTGCCACTGGCAAATCACTGCTGCTCAGTGTGCTGAAGAAAAGCTGGCTTTCTCGCCATGTGTTGCTCACACTGGTAAAGTGTGCATTAGAATGCAATTTCTTCCACCTATTACATTACCTATGGCAATTCTCAGACTGGGAAGGTAAAAATCTCTGTATTTTGATATTTTCCTTACTAAGCTCAACATCTGGAATCACTCTTGCTTTTATGAGTGAATTGAAAACCACTCGGGAATTAATGTGAGCATATATTAGAGTGGGAGGAATGTCAGTTTCTGAGTTAAGCATATCAGGTGATATATGTCAATTGTGGCAAGTGTTTTCTTCTGGCAAAAAGAAGAGCTGTATCAGTAGTGAAGTAGCCCACGTAGAAAATCTCTTTGCTTGGTGGTGTTGGGTCAACTTTATATATGCCTACGTACATGGCAATGATCTTGCTCATTTCTTCTGAAAAAATGGTGGAAGAAAAGCATCTAAATTTTGTGGAGATCAAGTATAGCAATAACTAGGCTTTTGAAGGTAACTGTTGGTTTTTTCTCATTTTCTGTATTTTTTTTTTTGTTTCTTTTTAATAGTTCTGAAACACAGGAAGAACTTCACTTTAAATAAATCTGCTGTATTATCTTATCCCAAAACTAAGCTTAAGCTGGAAAATAAGGATATTTTTGATCAGATTTCATCTATATTTCTGTATTTCTGAGTATGATGTCAGAATGCCTCTGCAATTCATCTCATTCTACTGCTGAATTCAGAAACCCATGCAATCTACACAGTCGTATGTCTCTCTATCCTTAGAGAGATTCTTGATGAAAGTACCGTACCCTGACTCTCATCCGAGATGAGGGCATGTACGCAATAATTCCAGGGGTCAAGTGGCATATGTTGTGGTTTAATCCATCAGACAGCTAAACACCACACAGCCATTTGCTTATTCTCCTCCAGTGAGATGGTGGACAGAATAAAAAAAAAAAAAGGTGATGCTTTTATAGGTTGAGATAAAGACACTTTAAGAGGACACAAAAAAAAGGCAAAAATAATTTCAATGGTAAAAGAATACACACACCAAGTAACGCACAATGCAATTGCCCACCACCCACTGACTAGGCGGTGGGCTACCACCCCCTGGCCAACTCCCCGCAGTTTTATTGTTCAGCATGACTTTCTACGCTATGGAATATTCCTTTGGGTCAGCTGTCCTGGCTACTATCCCTCACAACTTCTTGTGTGCTCCCGACCTTCTTGTTGGCAGGGCAGCATAAGAAGCTGAAAAGTCCGTGATTTAGTGAAAGCACTGCTCAGCAGCAACTAAAACATCAGTGTGTGTTATCAATATTATTATCATCCTAAATCCAAAACACAGGACTATACCAGCTGTTAGGAAAATTAACTCTGTCGAAGCCCAAACCAGGACAGCTTTCATGCCCCCTATTATTTCTAGAAGCCTCCGTTTTCTTTCCTGTCCCTCATGTTTAGCAAAATGTCATTCAGATTCACTTATCCATGAATAAGAAAACAGTCTTTCTTTTTGATCCCACTGAAGCCTCAGAAAAATACTAATATGTCACTAATGGAGTTTTCTTGTTACCAGTTCAGATTTCCTTCTTCAACAGCACTTCAGGATCTGAATGCACATCCATTAGTCACCTTGAATTCCTGTTAAGAGTTGTGTACTCCATTAACCCACAAAACATTCTCCTCTCTACTCTGAACAATCGTTATTAAATAGAGTTGCAAGAAAAGTGCCTCAAGTACACTGACCATATAACAGAGTGTGCACTCCCTGCACTTCTTATCTTCACAGTGGTTATATGACATGGAGAAAACACAAATCAGAAATCTTTTATAAAACCCAATTGCATCCTTGACTGAAAAGCAAGCAATAAGAAATTCTATCTATGTAAAAGGATAAGGGCCACTGTGCCAAAGGTCTTTCAGATTCTTTCAGTAGGTAAATTAATTGAGCAAGGGTGGAAGGTTTTTGTAAATGTATATCCATCGGTGGGTAACTGCTAAACCTTTTCATTTAGGAAATAGAACTTCATGAAGAGCTTGCACAAGACATTCTAACTAGAGGTGGGTATTCCCAGCATTATGTGACTGATGAACCAAACAGATTACATGATTCCTTCATTAACATTGCAGTGAACACAGCTTAGTATGTTCCCAAACAAGCTGGCAATGTCCGTAGTCCAGCTAAAATATTCCTTATATATAGATACACACCAAGCTAGGCAACCTATTCATATCCTGGATGTTGGCAGCCAGGGCTGCAGGGCAGTCTCTGTGAGAGGCTGCCAGAGCTGCCCTGTGCCATACAGAGATGGTTCCTGCAGCTCCAGCTGACCCACCGGAGGACATGGCTGAGTCCTGCAGCTAAGGCAGTGGCTCCTTGGGGAAAATATGTTTAAGAAAGTGAAGAAAGTTCTTTGAGAAAGCAGAGGCAGAATAGTCGGGGTGAAGTTGAGCCTGGGAAGAAACAGGATTGAGGGCAAAGATGGTTTTAATTTTGTGATTGTTTTTCACTGTCCTCTTATTATTTGGCAATAAATTAAATTCATCTTTCCCAAGCTGAGTCAGTTTTGACCATGACAGTGATGGTTGTAGGTGATCTCCCTGTCCTTATCTCAACCCATGAACTTTTTCATCTTATTTTCTTCCCTCCTGTATCCAGCCAAGGAGGGAGAATTAGACAGCAGCTTGGTGGACATCTGGCAGCTGGACAAGGTCAACCCACAACACATTCCACTAAACGGAAGAAAAATGAACAAAACATGTTTATTGTTTTAAGAAAATTTATTGAGACGTAAAGTCTAGGAAGTATAACAAATGCAGGAACAAAAAGCTGTCATTGTTCCTTATTTACACGGTTCTTTTAAAGAATAAACTGGAATAGAAGGTATAATTTTCTCTGCAGGTGATAACAGACTAACAAGCATTCTACTTATCTTGCCTGTTTATAAGTATTTTCTTCTCTTGCCATTTATAAGATAGTGCAACCATTCTTTCTGTTCCCTTTGCTTTTTCCTGCTGCAATATTACTGTATTGGGTTTGTGTGACCAGGTTTTGGCAGCGGAGGCACTGCAGGGGTGTCTTCTGTGAGGAGCTGCCAGAGGCTTCTCCTATGTGACGTAAAGTCAATGCCAGCCAGCTCCAAGATGGGCCCGCTGCTGGTCAAGGCCAAGCCTGTTAGCAGTGGCAGTAGTACTTCCGGGATAATAGACTTAAGAAGGAAACAAAACCCTGCAATTGCAGTCAGAGAGAGGAGTGAGAATGTATGAAACTGCCTTTCAGACACCCAGGTCGGGCAGGAGGGAAGGGAAGGAGGTGCTCCAGGCGTTTTGGACCTGAGATTCCACTGCAGCCTGTGGTGCAGACCCTGGTGAGGCAGCCATGCCCCTGCAGCCCGTGGAGGTTCTTGATGCAGCAGAGATCCATCTGCAGCCCTTGGAGAACCTCAGGCCAGAGTAAGTGGATGACTGAAGGAGGCTGTGACATTGTGGGAAGCCCATCCTGGAGCAGACTTCTGGTAGGACCTATGGAATTTTGGAGAGAAGAGTCCATGCTACTGGAAGGACATGTGACCCTGCAGAAGACGCTGTCTGGAGCAAAGGAAGAGTGAGAGCAGTCCTTTCCTAGGGGAAGAAGGATTGGCACAGACTACACGCGATGAACTGACTGCAGCCTCCATTGCCTGTTCCCCTGCCTTGTGGGGGTGGAGGTAGAGAAAACTGGGAGTAAAGTTAACCATGGGAGGAAGGGCAGGATGGGGCAAAGGTGTTTTTAAGATTTTTTTTCTTTCTCTCATTATCCTACTCTCATTTGATTGGTAATAAATTAAATAAATTTTCCCCAAATAGAGTTTGTTTTGCCCATGATGGTAATTGGTGAGAGATCTGTCCTTGTCTATCTCAACCCTTTTGCTGTATTTCTCTCCCCTGTCCAGCTGAGTAGGGGAGTGATAGATCAGGTTGGTGGGCACTCGGCATCCAGCAAGGTCAACCCACCACAACCACTTTTCTGTTTCTTCATATCGTTCCTTCTACTTAATTAGGAATAATATAACATATGAATAAAAAATTTCCATGTATGATTAAAGCCCAAAAATTATGAGTGGAGGAAGACAGCAACTCTGTATTCATTTCTCTGTGCTGGATAGGTGGCAAATGTGAAAACATTGCTATTTATGTCAATACATTAGCAATGAAAGACTTGCAAAGACGACATCAGAATGATATGCCATGAAGGCACTTCAGTCTCAAAAAAGACACCAAAAGAACCACTCAAGGATTAAAGATATTTTGAATATAAACAAGTTTATTATTGAAGTATCAATTATTGCATACATCAAAACAACTAAATAAGGGTAACGCTACAAATGGTAACATCAAAGCAAAAGATAACTTTAATTTTGGTTGAATATTAGCATGAAAAAACATTTTAATGGAGTCTGTTTATCAGTTCCTGGGTTTTCTTCTACGAAGCTTCTTTATCCTCCATGGTAATAGCCTGCTGAGTGTCGCAAACATTTTTAGTGATGTCTTATTCAAGATGAAGAAAAAATGTTTGTGCAGAACCATGTGCCTCTGCAAAGTGAAAAATTGTTTTTAATTATAAGATTTGTAGTGCAATGCGTCTGTATGTAAACAGTACATATGTATGTGCCCGTGTGTATATATTTGCATATACATAGCCAGTGTATCCATGCACAAATTTTAATACAAAAATCTTTATACTTTGAAGACAAATATGAAGACAGGGTACTCAGTTCAAAAATGAACAATCTGCAAACCAGATTGGAAATCCCTTTATCAGGATACCTTTACCACGCACATAACCCAAGCCATTAATCTCAATGGAGATGCCTGTGTCTGTAACTATACTCCAAGTGAGTCAAGACTTGGCTGCTTGGCATTAAGCATGCACTTGTCATGTCATCCGTGTTACAGTTTATAGGAGAGGAGATGCAGTTTGACCTTTATTACCTTCGTCTTTGAGAATAAATTAACATTAAATTTAAAAGATAAATGACATTGCCAGTATAGGTTATGCTGAAGAGATTTTTCATCTATGTCAACTTGCTAAATACTATTTGTGCATAATACCAGCACATAAACTCACACAAGTTTTTCTTCCTTTCCATATTCAGACCAGATCTAAGTAACGTGATTATAATGCATTCTGTGGAAAAATACCTTCATCTAAAATAAAATAAAATTAAAATTGATCACTGAAAATAGATCCGACAACCAAAAGGAAAAAAGAAATGAAGGGTAACATCAATTAACAAACATAAATTGTCAGTTTATTGGATTTTCTTTCTCCCAGCTCCAATTGTTGCACATAAGAAGCCCTTAGACCTTATCAAACTCTACAAGTCAACTTCACTGGTTTTCCTTTCTAAGATAGACTTATTTATTTGACTGATCATGCCTGTTCCCATGGGAATTTGTATCTTAAATGGCAAAAGGGTACCATATGCAATGACATCTGTGCTAGAGACGTCCATATTTTAGAGGTTAAAGTGAGTTGATGTAAATTCTCATTTAGCTGTATTCTGGTACTATCTTTAGCTGGTAAAACTTATGGAAGGTAGTTGTTTCTTGACTGATAGTTCCATATATGTGTTCTTTTAACCTGCCATTATAAAGATTATCTCATTCACCTGTGAGTAGTATGATAATAGTATGATTTTGGAGCTTTTCTTTCTTATGAGTTATGACAGCATTTCCATACCTGTACTTTTCTTTCCAATATTTATCTTGTATTATCCCTCAACAGAGATACTCATAATTGTCAATGGATGTCTATTCTGTTTGTATTGTTGAATTCACACTCCCTAGAAAATACTGAGACAGATGAGAACAAATCTGTAAGAAAGAACCAAACAATTACTAAATCCAGCCAATAAAGTGACGTCAAAAGAAAACAAATAGGAATAATGCAGTTCCATTAGTATATTTGCATTCATTTAGTGTAGGACTGCAATTTGAAAGTCAGACTTTTTAAATTGGCTGGTTCTAGTTCTGTCTAAACTGTCATGTGAGTTTGAGAAACTCACAAAACTGCTGAGTGTTAACATTTATATAAAATAGAAAATCGTGTTCATAAACTTATGTGATGTCTGTATCATGCTTTGACTAAGTATTTATTTAAAAAACTTTGAGAGTCTACTTGAAAATGTCTATGTTTATGGAAGCTTTAGATTCTCATTCCTTTTCTCCAGATTTGTGGTGTTTTCTTTATTTCGAGTTCTGTATTATTCTATTACAGAACATGAAGAGACTTTACCATCTTATCCTGTGCAAGTACTGAGAAGTCAGAAGTCATACTTAAGTATCCAACACTTAGAATGGTAAAATATTTAAATATGGTTTGGGAAGAGTACATATGCTATTTGTCCTCTTGTAGTAAGATTTCCTTCACAAAGCAGAAGAAAATTCAGTTTTACAGATTTTCCATATTTTCTGACAAGCTGTACTTTTAATAATGAACAGTACGTATTTAGCATTTTTATTTTAAAGCAGCTGTGATATCCTGAAATTGTCTGAAAACATTAATTTTCCATAAAAAATATGCCAAATAATAATAATTTACCATAAGCATAAACAAAAACAAGCAGTTGTAATAGAATTTCTTGAAAATTATTTGGAAAAGAAAAAGCTTTGCACCTGATGCTACACTTTTGGCTTTGCTTTTATTGCTTTCAATATAAAAGTCTTTCTAGTTCTTACATTATACCACAGCACTTGCATTTAGTTTGTACAACTGTGAGAAGGCTAGAGTAACCCTTATTAAAGTAATTAACATATAAAGATAAGATATCACCTACTTTAGTATGACTGAATTTCAATACCACTATTTGGAAAACAAAAGGCTCTATTAATGCTTTAACATCATTATATTACTTTAAATTAGTTCCAATATAAGACTGATTTACATTATTGTACTTTTAAAAAACAAAATTAGTATAACAAAAGTAAACACTACAAGAAAGGTCTAAAACATTGTGGAGTTATCTAAAGCAAAAAAAAAATAAAAGGAGAGAGATAAATATTTATAAGTTTTCCAGTGCATTTTTATCACTGATAAATAATTAAATGCTTTCTATAGAAAATATTTTATTGTTAAAAAAAACTATAAAAACAAAACAAAACCTCCACAACGAAAGAAAACAAAATAACCTTGGCTGTGATCATCTGATAATATTCTTCCTGTCTTATCTCTTGTTCTTTAACATCTGTATTTCCTGACTGACTTTAAAGTGCCTAATTATAGGACCCATATTTAAAAAAAAACCAAACAAACTTAAATTGAATCCTTAACCAAGAAAAGGATCACCAGCCATTCTAGTCTTTTGCAATCTGTGGGGAGACAGGAACTTTCATAAGCTTTGCCAGTATTAAACCTGAAATACCTTCTGAAGGTATTAAACCCTCTCTATTTACTACTAAGAAACCCAACATAAAAATAATCCTAACTTTACATGCTGTTCATTAACATATAAAGTTGTATGAGATTAACCTAGACCCTGATAATGAATTCCATTACATTTTCTTAAAGTTAATTTTATATTAGTCATATAGAAGAATATTCAATAATATTTGCTAGTTTCAGTATTTTGGGAAAATAGGGCCTTTCTTATGGACTGTTATTGTATAGACCAGAACATACATGCCACAGTGGCTGTCTTTTTCAGTGTTCTTTTTCAAATATATAAATCCGAAACCAAATCACAAACCAAACCAAATTTATTTATGCCCCTGTATCTTCACAAATAATATTAATTATTCTCAACTCTCTGTCCTAAAATGCTGAATTTTATGTACTTTATTTTTAGCTACATTTGAACAAACAAATTCCATGAATTTTCATTTTCAGTTTCCAAGAGTCCACTTATTTCTACCTCATTTCTAGGTTAACTTAAGGGAATGCAGACTGAACTTTAAAGAGTCTAAAGAATCATGAGCAATAAACAAATGATCGCGCATAAAATCTGTCAACCTGAGTTCCCCTTGAATTTTTGTTGTTATTTTTCTGTCTGCTCAAAAAGTAAACATCATTCTTCTTTATAAATGTGATCTGCTGAAAGAACAGGAAATCATTCCAGCCCAGTCTCATAAACAATAATAAGGAAAGTTATAACTTTTTTTGTAGTTAATAAGAAGAACCTTTAAAAAGAAAGGGCTGGCCTTCATATAGGCACAAGCTTTTTGTGGAGCTTAGCCAGGAATACATAAATTCTAATTCATAATAAGTAACGATCTTCTTTTATGTACCTTGCCCTTAATTTTTATTTCTTTCATTTATTCATGAAAAACTTAACAAAGATCAGGTCCCTACCATTTTGGTGTATAAATACACAGTTCCTAAGGAGTCTGTAGTATAAATGTACACAGGGTAAATTTGTGCTTTCCTACAAAATGGGTTGTACTGTTCAGTAGGAAAACATCAACAACACCAGAAGTCTCAGTATGCATGTTCGGCTCCCTAGCCAATGCTGCTGTGTTAACAGCACAGCTGGAATCTCTGCACTGAAGCTGATGTGAAATCTAAAGATGAAAACACAGAAAGAAAATATGCCATAGAACAGATCCTCAGGTGGTATAAACTCTCACTTCTTTGCTGAAGTAACTGAAGTATCACGCTTTTCACCAGCTGAGGGTCTTCCCCCAGTATTTTGGAGCTTCTTGAGCAGGAAAACAAGCACTGATCACACTGGGAACAGCTCTAATTGAATGTTTCTCTGCTGTTGAATGTAACACCAGCACACAAAACAAAACAACAGTGAAGACTCAGATACGTTCCCCTTTCTTTTCACTAGGAATACTAGATAGATTGCAGTAGACGTATAGAAATACTTCGGACAGCTCTTTAGGAGGTGGCCAAAACTGATGATAAAGATTAAGGCAGGCTTTTGTTCATCAGAATTTTTTTGATATGTGCTTATCTTGAAGCATGTGCATTACATTGAAATCAATAGAGTAATCCTGTGTTTAAAGTTGGAGGAAATTGTATAGCTGTTATGCTAAAATGGATCTTATATAAAGATTCCAAATTTTTTTGCTAAAATTTTTGCTGCAACTTGGTTTTCTTCATGCAGTACTGCCTAGTTAGTTAATTTTCCAAGATACCATAGACTGCTGCTGTCCATTTTATGTATACTTTACGCACAGGTAGAAAGTTGACACAGAAAGAGACTAACTGTCCATTTTCAGGGCAATATGGGGTTTCCATAGTTTTGTAGTTCCCTTACATGCATTTACCACAATTGCAATTTTTCTTCATCCTTAGTTAGCATTGTCATGTATAAAATACATATTTAGCATATAGAACTTTATAAAATATTTTTGATCCTTCCTAAATTATTCTGAGACCAATAGCGTAAATCTGCTTAAGTATTCTTCCTTTTCTTTGTCTAAAGCATACTTCTTTGTCTGGGATAATTTGTAAAATTATGGTTCAAGGAAACATGTTTGCCAAAACAACAGATATTTTCAGGCCAGATTGCAAAAACAGTCTTTAATTATCTTTCTTCATTCAGCGTCGTCGATTAATACATTTTATCAGTTAGTATTCATGGATATCTTCTACCAAAATTTTTCACTTTCTATGTGCAATGATGCTGGTATTATTTTATGTAGATGCAGATGCAGATGGAGAATGTAGACATAGATGTAGGTGTAGATTTAGATCCATACATATGCATATTTCTTTTCTTCAACCCTTGCAACTCCTGAAATTGATTTCATTTCTAGACAGGTAGAAGGGAAAAAACAATAAGTGATTTGAAAAGAAACACATATACATATACATAACATTAAGTAATTTACTAGTATGTTGATGTGGTCTCCGCTCAAGTTTGATCAAGCTCTGTAGCTGCAGAGCACAAATTTCACCCCATATCTCTGAAATATTCTTTTTCTTGCAACAGATACCCATCATTGCTCCAAGAAGGAAATATATATCTACAGAGATAGAAGTTGTTGCTGTTTTTGAAAATGGGCTTTTCTAAAGCTATTTGAATAACCATGCAAAATACCACAGTGAAGAAATCTTTCGTTTATCTTAGTGCTAGCAATCATCATGCAGCAATAGTCCAAAGAATTGATCCCAGACTGCCTTGTCTCTGGACTTGTCCTTGAAAACCAAACTGGAACAGCACAAAACTTAGCAGATGAAACAGCCAGATATATGTCCCCTGCCACTGTATGGATGTTTCAGATAGATTTTACCTGAAAACCTACTGCCATATATCAAAGGCTGCGGCTTTTGTTAGTCAAAGAACATCTTGGTTAATTTCTTTCCATGTAGTTTTTCTTTCATATCATTCTTTCAGAGACTGCTGAAATCCTGTAGTTCACAGGGCACAATCTGTGCAGGTATGAGTGACAGTTATAGAATCAACTCCCACTTTACAAGAACAGTTGCCTTTCTCAGAACTAGTTTTCTTCTTGTGTTACCATGACATTCAGGATCACTTGTATGAAAGCTGTTTCCCACTCGAAAAAAGATGTCCTTCATGATGGATCTTACTTCTAATTTCACTGGAGCCAGTCTTTGGTGACCTTGAAGACTTGCTGCAAAGCCCATCTGTTTGCCGAAGCTTTCCCTTCAAAAAAAAAAGTAATTTGATTGGCAGACTGATTAAAGTTACCTATGAGTAAAGTTAGGACCTGTTGTTTCAGTGGTAAAGATATTGCAGTAGGTACAAAAAGAAAAGAGAGGATGATTTATAGACTTCTTTAAAAGTTCTTAATTATTTGTTTCTTTTAAATTTTTTCTATAGTTTTTCACTGTATGTATGGAACACGGAATAGGCACTGTGAACAAATCTGAGTTAGCAGCACCATCGTTTTAGAACAGATTGACAATGCCCACCTCAAGTTGTCTTTGTCTTTTTGTGTCTTGCCTCTTTGTCCTAACTAAGACATCTTATTCTACTTGAATGGTCTAAATAAAAAAAAATCCTTAAACTCTGGAATTTTGAGTTATTATTACTTGACCCAGCTGTCCATCACTGTGCCTCATCAAAGACTTCATCTCTATAGCAGATTAGGTACCCTGATAGTCTCTTTGTTAGGAAAAAAACTTTAAGCCACAATTTCATGGTAGAAGATAAAAAGAAGTATATATTTCATTTTTGTGGGAAGATATTTCCCACATAATGTCTAAAACTTCCTATGATTTATTAATTCTTTTCCTTATTGGGACTCTTGAATCCTTGGATAGTTTTGCAGTCTTAAGGAAAAGAGTGTCTCCTTGCATTTAGTCTCAAGTATCAGCGACCCGTATGAGAGTCAATTTGGATGGCTTTGTTCATCACAAGTGTTATTTTAATCTTCTCTTACCATTTTTTGGGGGGGAATAACAGTTTTAATTTCTCTCCTACTTCTTTTCTTTTGTTGCTTTCAGTTCCAAGCTCAGCCGAGGAGATTCTCCTTTAAAAAAATGTGTAATTTAACATATCTCTGTAGCTCACTACATTCAAGCAAGAACCTATCCACTCAGCCTAGAGAGTGCATATGAGCAGGAAATTACTAAGTCATTTTTTAACAACCTAAGGAGAGTATCTTATATATTTAGAGCCATTTCAAGTTTTCCCAAAAGCTCAGTGACTTTATATAATAATTTTGCAGGTTTATTTTACAAAGCTGTAAGTATCCCACATGCTGCATACCCATACAGTAGCAAGATAGCACAGCACAAATAGCTGCCACTCCCTCTCTAGCCTTGTGGCAGATGATATTACACCATTTTAGGAAGAAATGCCGTGAATGTTTATTCATTTGATGATTACTGCGTGGACTTTACAGAATCTAAGAAAGAAGATTTAAACAGCTGGGCAGGGACACAGGCACGATATTAGTAAATGCTTTGTGCCTGAGCAACCAGACAGAGCAGACACTCAAACAGACCTACATGTTCTAACAAAAACTACGCATATTCTTCCATAGCACAGACATGCCTTTATTTCTGAGCAGAGTGTATTTGCTGTATAAGCTATAATTACATGTGACCTACAATATTCCCCTTAGCTTTATATTTTAGGTCTTCAAAGTTTTCTAAAAGCTTTGTCTTTCACATTAACATTTGTTAGGTATCACATATCCTTGCATTGAAACCATTTTTGGAGTCAAATTATTCCCCTTATTCTTTTTCCGTTCTAATACAGATAGACTAAAGGAATTAGCCAAAGTGTTATAACACATTTTATTGCACAGACAAAAAAATGCATAGAATTCTGCAGAAACAGATAAAAAAAATTATAAGTAGAATGTTACCTGAAAAGACACCTGCTTAAGTACCTTCACCAGAAAAAACAAACAAACAAACGCATCCCCCTTAAACAAAAATCACATAGACCTCATTATACTTTATATGAAGTTCTTTAATATGCAAACAATATTTTTACCTACTTCTATTTTAAGTTTACTTAAAATTTAAATTTAATTATCCTCTTGAGAAAAGACATAATCTGAAAGTCTGTTGTTCATATAGCTGCACAATATATGAATCAAACAAAAGTATATTAATAGAAAAAGCTGAATTATCTTATCTTCCTTAACTTTTAGTACAAAAAATGAAGAAAGATCTTAGAATTATGGAACAGCTCAGGTTGAAAGGGACTGGAAAGATCAATCATATGGTCCAAACTCTCTTGAAAAAGTGAGCTTCTTGTACGATATGGCAAAAACTTGTTATATCATATGCAAAAAGGAGTGCTCCTTGAAATATTTAGAGATCTTCAACCAAATGAGACTATAAGAAGGATGCATAGAAAAACAACCTGCTGTAATTCAGAGAATTTCCTGCTTTTTCATTCCTCACAGTGCAATTGGCCTCAGTCATCTACTGAGGTACTTTTATAGATGCGTAGCTTGGGTGGACAATTTATACACATCACTCTTACATTTGTGAATATGAATGTATTAAGGTTTCAATTCAATTGCTTACAAAGCAGTATATTGCGCTATTTGAAAGGCCCCACAGTATCTGAGGCAATCACTTGAGGCTGTACTTAAAGACATTAAAGCTTACAAACATCTTCCAAATAGCTCGAATCTGCTTTTAAAAAATATCATGGCTGTGAACTGAAAAACAAAATGGACACATAGCACCTAACTGGCAAGTTTTAACTTTGAAATATTTATTTGTACTGTCTAACAGAAGTTTATTACAGTTGTAATAATTGCATTTATATCTGTCTGCAAATGATTTCTAAGTCAGGAAAAAGATGTGTACATTAGTTTGGGGTTTTTTCACCTAAATTTTACATATTGAATGCAATTGTGCATTGTAATTTTCATCTAGTCATTTGGCTAGCCTAACACTATTAAAATGAATTTTTTGACAATTGACATTTTGTAATCTGCCTTACCATAATACGTGTTGATATGGATAAAACACTGGGAACACAAACAATTTTGGTTTTATCTTCATTATAATTTTGTCAGTCTGATAAGTAAATATTGGCATAGACATCTTTAGAAATATTAGGCATAGGCATCTTTAGATTACTTTTAATGTCTTATTTCCTTTAACAAAACTATGTCTTTTCCTACAGCAGTAAAGGATCAGGAAACTTTCAGATACTTTCATTTTCCTATCTTCAAAAAAAGAGGGTATGCTATCATCCTGTTGCTTAAAGAACTGCTGTGTCGCAGGAATGTCTTTCACAGTCAGACCTTGAAATGGTCATTCACGCTTTTGTTATTTCAAAATTAGATTCTCGCAATTCCTTACTGGCCGCTTGCCCAATAGAATGCTGCATAAACTCCAACTGGTTCAGGATGCAGTTGCCAGGTTTCTCTTTTAAAAGGGACAATCCAAGCATATTTCCCTCTTTTTGAAATCTTTACTCAGATTACTGGTTAAACAACATATTGATTATCAAGTAGCCCTTCACATTTTCCAGCAGAAACATGATGTTAGTCTAATGCACTTTATCAACATTTGATTTTAAGCCCATGCCTATGAAACAATTTCCAATGAGGAAAACATTCAGGTTGTCCCAAGGTCAACTTACAAATTGCAGTGCGGTCCCATGCAGTATCAGTTGCACTATTTTTCCCACTTAATGTAAATGATCCTAAGTTTCAATATAGATTTTTACATAGAACTACTCATTTGAGTAAATGGATTGTCACAGGTTTTCACTAGCTGAGAATCTGGGCCTTGGTTTCAATATTCTTTCTAATTGCATTTTGTGTTTGATTCTGAGACTCTGCAAGTGAATGGTCTCTGTTTGAGTTCATCACAGACGAAATTCTCATGGATAAAAAATAAATTCAAAAGAGGAAAAAATGTTGACGTTTCCTCTAATAGCTTACGCTGGTTGACAAAGCTTGACATACTTGTCGGCTTTTTCAAATTAAACAAAGCTCATTTCAGATACAAGGGACATCTGGAAAAATTTAATGTGTTACGTAAACTGCATTAAAACGTACCAAAAAAATGAAGACAGAGACACTTGTAATTAAGAAACAAAATACTTCTAATAAGCATGAATTCTATTTTTAAAGTGCATGAAATGTGATTTAATTATTAGTCAATCTACCAAAATTAATAAACTACTCAGTTCTTAAAATGTCTTTCTTACAACAGTCCCACACAATGAAGAACTGTTTTTAATTCTGTTTTGGTTTGGTTTTTTTGTTTGGTTTTTTGGGGTTTTTTTTTTTTTGTTTTGTTTTTTTGGGTTTTTTTTTTTTATGAGCAGGAGTGGATAAGTATTAATTGTAAGGGTGAAACTAGTGTCTACTGGAAGCCCCCAGTTTCATCAGATGCTACCACCTGGAGCAGCAGTTTGTAAGATTATGCACTTTGAATGCTGCAGGTCTTTTCAGAGCCAATGTTTCAAAAGCATCAAACTTCCAAGCAGAAGTGACTGGTGTCAGTTCCAGAAAGCCTCAAAGACTTTAAGGGCAGCCTACAGAAGGGAACTGAAAAGCTCATCTACGCTCCTGAAACATTGATCCCAGGAAATTATCTTTAACATTAAGCCAAGGGATCTGTAATGTCTTGCGTTCGCATGGCTTTAGCATGGGGCCTCCTAGGACAGGCAGGTTGGGTTCACAGCCTTGTACATCACAGGTTTCCTCTGGGTCCAGCGTGCAGATCCTATGATTTCATTATTGCTATTTTTCTAGTCTTTTCAGTGCCGTCAGTTTCAGTTGTCATGAGGACTGTATGGCCCCCAGAAGAGCAGGCAGTATGCAACTGAGTGCTCTGAAGACAATAAATGCTTTGCAGTGAGTGTGGAGCTGTGCAAAGGTAGCTAGAAACACAAGGCATGATATCTCAGCTAGGCAGGAGAGAAGAAGCTATGGATTTGTGCATACTTTGTACTGAATTTATTCTCAGAAAGAGTACATTAAACAAGTCATACATCACGTTATATTCATTGTGAACCTACACCCATGGTCCCAGTTGTTAAATTAGTTTAGCTTCTGAGATATCCAGATCATTCAGAACCGGGTTTGGTTTTGGTATGGGGTTCTCCCCCCACCTCTCTCTCTCTCTCATTATGTTACTTATGAACTTATTAATGTTTGTTCAATTTTGGCACTTCAAATAGGAGTAGTTGCCTATTCTGTATGCGAGAATTTGATATTGATTTAAATTTCTATGTCTCCCTAAAATTGTCCTTTTCTTTGTGGTGCCCTACTTTGCTGAAATTAGTCTGGGTTAAAAAAAAAAAAAAGAAAAACAAAGAATAAAATGAGCTTCCTGTGGGCACTTAATTTTCTTTGTTTTTTGATTAGAGAGGAATTCTTTTCAGGAGAGGATTACAATAATTTGTTTCAAAACAGATTTTTAAAGACAAAACATCAGCAATAAATTAAAATGACACTGTTATACAGTTCATTGCACACTATTACAAAATCTTGCACTGCTGGTTTACAGGATCTCAGATACTAAATACATATTCAAAAGAGGACAAGTAGATTGCTGATTCTTCTCAACAAGGCAAGACATAAAAAAAATACATAACAAATGACATATATTGCTAATAGCATTCATTTCTCTAGGCAAATTACCAGTATCAGAGTTTTATTTACATCCCATGAAACTCCCATTCTGTTTAATATTCTTCAATAAATTACACCACGTTCTTTAGTAGGATTATTGTAGTGAATTTGAATTAGAGAAATGAGAAGACTTTTCACTATTTTCTGCATGCTGACAATAGAGAATCTCTTATGTTATTCCCTGCTGGCAGAAAAGATGAAATTTATTTCTTGTTCTTTTTTTTTTTTTTTAAATTTCTGAGGAGGAGGGCGAGGATAGACGATACACTGTTACTCTACTTTCTGTACATTTTTCTCAATAATTTAAACAAAAAAAATTATTGCTTATGAAAGTGAAAAGCAGAATGTCTACTAAAGGATAACAAGTGTTAATTAAGCTAAAGAAAATATATAATTGAAGACATAAAATGAGAACAAAATGGTGTAGAAATATTATGCTTACTAGAAACAGTAAAAGTGGCAAATGAAGATTGTACTTACCATATTCTGTCTGTTTGCTTCACACTATACACAGAGAATGCAGCAAATACATATCATTTTTTCCTAGTGTTCTGTAGTGGTGTATATTTATAAATCATATGATAAAATTTAATCAAATAGTCTGACTATTTGAGGGTAACAACCAACATATGAATGACTATGCAGAATATTTCACATTGAAACAATGGTAAAAATATGCTACTAAAACTACAAAAAAGAAATGGATTTTGTATGTTTTCCATGGTGGAAATACGGATTATCAGATAGGAAAAATCTAGATATACTGAAAAGGTAGTTTCAATTTTTCCAGTTTTTGGTAGCTGAAATGTAACAAATCTATTCTGAAAGGGCTGTAGCTATTTAGGTCCTTAATTAGGTTATTATATGCAAAATTTAAATTGACATATTCTCTTAAAACTTGTTTTTATAAACTGCAATATATTTTCAGTTAATGTATTTTTTGTGTCTTTCAACAAATGAGAGATTAAAAGTGCTGCAGTAGGAAGAAGTAAATAAGACATTGGATCTGCCTTCTTGCTGCATTTTCAAAGTAATTAATTCCCATATATTCTGAGTTACTTCTAGTTCTTCCCGAAATATATTCCCAAATTCAGGTTTCTTTATAGAATTGAATTAGGAACAAGTAAGACTTCAGGACTTGTGGAAGAAATCAGACTAGATGATAACAGTGACCTTTTTAGCCTTATATTCTTGTTCTTTTTTTTAAATACCAGAAACAATTGAAAGTGGTTTTCACCTCACCTAAGATTGGACTGTAGATAACTATCTATATCTGAGCTAGACATCCTTAGTACTTGTGCAATCGAGAAAAAAAAGGTGTGTTTCAGGACAGTTCATCTTATCTTGTCTAGAAATGGCTAATTCTCTACAGAGACTGTAAAGAATTGTAGGGCCATTAATTCAAATGTAAGCATCCATTTTGTAAGATTCACATTTATTTACTCACATTAACCTCTGTAGAACAATGAGAAAGTAATTAGCAATATTAGAATTAGAATTTCTGGAGTGCTCTTTTTTTTTTTTTCATCTTATTAGGTGTTTTCAGAGGAACAAACTCAAATAGATATTCACAGAAGGCCGTATCACAAACTTTTGTTTACCTCTCTCTAGCTGTTACTCCAGCAATCTGAAACTGGGGAATTCTGCTTACAGAATTTCTTACAAAGATAATAACTATCAGCCTGGTTTAGGAATTACAAGTGCAGACCTCTACATGTATATAAACCAACAAAAAATATAGCTGTAACTATACTTTGATCCTTTTTCTATGCATGGAAAATAATGACATCATGTATTTGCCTTTAGCACCTTCTCATTTTTAGTCACAGATTATTCACGTGACATTTGCCTTGTTTTATGGTCTTAGCTTTTTGTCCTCAGGTATACATCTTTGAAAGAAAACTGTGGCATTTTTATTTGGGTTTGGTTTTTTTCCATTTAAATCTTCATTTGCCTTCATGATTCATATGAGTTTAAAAAAATATTTTTCCAGGAAACCTGATTAAATGAACACCAATTCTGCTAGGCGAATAGGAAGGAAATGCCTTCCTTTTGGAATACTATGAGTGATTAAAGTTGTCAGAAAACAATTTATTATCCATATATTTGTCCTTGAATTGGTCAGTTTCACAGAGGTTGGCAAAGACACAGAAATTATATATACACTTTGCTGGCACAACAGTCGTTTTTACTTGTGCATTACACAATATCCACAACTTTGTCATGTAGCACTTAAATGTTTGATGTTATTCCATTGTTTCTACCCTCTCATTTTATGGTAATTATAACATTAATTTTAGACATCTGAGAAATCATTCAGGAAAAGTCTATAGAAATGAATATCAACATAACAGTTTTGTTTCCTAAAACATATGTTATCCTCAGTCTTAAAGTGTTCATTTTAACCTATAATCATCATGGTTCAGAATGACATGGGAATACTCATTAAGAACCTGTTAAATTGTAGTCAGACATCTCACGAATGTAATGAAGTATCTCCTAGACTGATATCAGAGCTATTAGCCATATGGAGAATGAAATCTTATATTTTTTTCTCTATAAGAAACAACAAAATTTTTTGTAGAAGCAAAAAAAAAGATATTTGTGTGTGTCTTTAAATATCATATTTTGACAGGAAACTGAGATAAACAAAAAGCCCAAGAACTTCCAAAACACAAGTGGAAGCAAAATACAGTATAGAATATAGGTAGAACTACTTAAATATGTACTTTGTGTATGCCTCTTGAATGGGAGTTCACACCGACTTTTCACTTTTCAGGTGTATCACTTTGAAAGGCAATGAACCACATAGATATTACTTAAACCTGATTTCATTGCTAAGAATATAAGGTTCAAGTTGAAGCACATCTAAACCGTCAGTGCGTACATATAGGCGTACATTTTATCAAAAAGATACAGGTACGGATTAATAATAATACACAAATAACTGTGATCATTCTCAGCTGGTGTGGAGAGCAGCTGGGAGCATTTGAAGACAATCAGCCATCATCACCAGTTTGCATTCTGGCCAGCTGTCCTCCATGTGTGACACATTTATCCATATCTCTCTTTCTCTATTCTCTCTGTCAAATTCTGGCTCTATATGAAGGGCAATCAGGCAAGTAGTCACTTTTTATTGATGAAATTTCCATCATCTAGAAAAAAACATAACATTAAAAATACTACTTTTTTACAGTATATATCCAACAGAAAGAAAGAAAAAGAAAGAAAGAAAGAAAGAAAGAAAAAGAAATATTGGAATATGGCTTAGAGATTGGAGTATTCACTGACAGTTTGGAACCTGGACATTTTCATTGCGTTGTGTGCTCTTTGGTCAGTCATGGAGGATAAATCTTCAACTCAGACATAACTCTGTATCAAGTGACGATTTTTCTCCTTTTTT
>VZTF01007972.1:947551-1038465 GCA_013397755.1 Cnemophilus loriae | reverse complement strand
CGATTTTTTTCCTTTTTTTTTTTTTTTTTCCATTAGTAACTGAGATAAAAAAGAGTTTTATTGGTGGAGAGGGGTTTTTCTTTTGTGGAGAGAAGCTTCATTGATCTAGGGTATTTCTTTCCCAAAGTGTTAGAGAATTAAAACTCAGTTTAAAGAATTTAGTTTAGCTCTGGATTATTCGTTATTTTTTATCTCACAATTAAATAATGTGTAGAACTAGAACTGAAATGATGCCAGGTGCTTGTCACCTTGCACTAGGAAACCTAATCCCATATTTACCTTTAATTGTGCTCTGAAACCTATTATTTTCAAGATTCTAAACTAGGTCTTTGTCCAAGGTGGCTAATTAAAAGTATCTAGATACTGCATGCGCACAGAAAACTACTGAATAATACATGAAGATTGACTGAAGTCAATTTCTTTACATTTTTATCTTTTATTCATTAGGAATTTTGCAGAAAAACAAGGTTTGCTAAGGCAAAAATAAAATACTACCATACTTGCAGTCTTTTATAGTAGAGCCTGAAGTGTTGTGAAGTAGCAGTGGTCACATCTGAACATATGGAAAGCTGACAAACATATACTATTAAATATTTTCATTCATTGTACCAGCTACTGGACGCACACTCTTTTTATTTTGATACACTGATTTTTAACCAATAGTATAAATCATCGTCATGATATTTTCCTTCACAATGCAGATCACTTGCCTACAACAAAAAATTAAGGGAATTGCAATAGAGATGATTTTAGCTTAAATTTAGAAATTGTCTTTTTTGTTGTTGTTGTTGTTGTTTGGGTT
Source organism: Cnemophilus loriae (assembly GCA_013397755.1). Lineage (NCBI taxonomy): Eukaryota > Metazoa > Chordata > Aves > Passeriformes > Corvidae > Cnemophilus > Cnemophilus loriae. The sequence goes on along the minus strand of VZTF01007972.1, from coordinate 1,037,663 downwards.
TGGGTTTTTTGTTGATTTTTTCTTTTCAAAAAGAAAACTTTGGTTTTTGAAGTGCCTCTCAAGGAATTTTTCAGCCTTTTATGTCTTAGAGCTGTTAATATTTTAAAGACATATACTTTTTGTATTAAGCCTCTCAATTAGCTGAGCGTAGACAACAGAGGGGAGTTCTGCCAGTTTAGAAATACATTGTGAAAGACTCAGAATTTAAGCACATCTATTTCTCACATAGGGTAAACTTTAAGTTCTCACCTTTAAGAGGGCCCACTCATGCTTCCTAGCCTTCACTCACAAAAACATCTGTACTTCTGCATTTAAGAGATGCGATCCATTGCAGTGTAGTTTGACATTCAGCAGCAAACATTAAATTCACGTTTTTGGATATATTTAGTGTGTTCTGAGCCAGGTTACTGGGCTGATTACACGTTACATTTTAAGCAAAGTTTTTAAGTTAACTATTTGACACTAACAAATCTGAAAAGTGGCCATGCTTTCAGTAGCAGTATTTTTTTTACGCTCATGAAGGATTTGATATTTTCGGCTGATATATGTGGTACCATGTATTAATGAAGATTGAAAGTTAAAAAGTGCTTTTAGTTTTTTTAATTTCTGGTTTTGTTTGTTTACTTGGACTTCAGAGAGGAAAGCTTATATGCAAAAAATTACATGTTATAGTATACCAATTTTTTAATTTACTAAGCGCTTTTCTAGAAATAACAAGAGGAAAAACCAAGACTGACTCAGTTTGTTATTTGAGCAACAGAATTTTGCTTAAAAATTCTGGTCCATTTTTCACCAGTGGCATTCAACAAAGCCCTGTGGTGATGATGGCCGATATAATTAGATAATGCAAACTTCTGAAATGCTAAAGACAGCAACTATTATTGATTAGTATAATCCTAACCATGATCAATTGTGATTATCAGTTCAGTGTGAGAGGTGCTAAAAATATGTAGTGCAGAACATATTGTTTGAATACTCTAGGTAGCCATTATGTATATTATGAATTCTGCAGTCTTGCACGTATTTGAATCAAGATATGACATGGTTCTAAAAGGTAATCCAAGGTCATCAGCTGACACAATACATTCTGATGGCATCTACTACACATATTGTATAACCAGACAGATCACCTTATCATAATGGTGTCTTTGGCCTGAAAATATGGGGTTCAGAGGAGAGGAGAGGTGAGGCGAGGCAAGGATGCAAACAACCCCCCAAACTCAAATAAAATCCCTATTATTTCAGAAAAGTTCCATTTAGAGAGCGTTTAAAGAAAGGTCTTACATTTCAATTAGTATCCCAAAGAATGAATGAAAAAAAATACAAAAAAAAAGAGAATCTGATTAGAGGAGGAGTCAGTCCAACCTGGATTCCATTCTTTCAGTCTGACACACGGCCTAGGCTTTATATTATCTTAGTTTAGACATTAAAAGTACAGATACCTACATCTAAACATAGACTTCCTTTATAGGTAAGGGAAAAATATAGAACTCATCAATGGAAATAATTTCATCTAATGTCGATATTTAGTCATATGAATAACACCTTAACCAACACCTATTTCTCTACACAAGGCCAAGGGAGCCACGAGTGACTAGCTGAGATATCCACACTGACTAGTGTAGTATCCAAAATTAAATAGAATCTTATATTAATCTCATATTAAATAACACAATATTATTTGTGTAAGGTGTTTTAAAACTTTTTTTTTTTTCATGTGGAAATAGCTGTAAAATAAGTATTGGAGTATGTGCTCAGAAATGACACTGTGAGGATTCATGAATGCATGCTGTGAAGTGGTTTAGCATTTAAGGATGAGTGCTCTTCCCTTATACTGAATGTACTGAAACACTAAAATTTTCCAGCAGTCATCACTATGAAAAATAATTGCAGTTTTGAACGCATACACTATATTTTGCATTTTTGAAATATTGTTTGCATTTCTTATTTTAATATGTGACTTAACACTTAGACTTATACCTAAACTTTTAAAGGCTTTGTACGCATGATTAGTTTCATTAGCTGAATTAAAAAATCCATGCAGATGTTCGTTTTTCTCTGCTGCTTTAAATGAAAAGTTCAAGCAGAAAAATTATAATAATATCTGCATATTTTTGTAAATTTATTTGCATGTAGTTTTATTTAAAAATTAATTTTGCATTGTAGATACATCTTAGCTGGTACTGATGCAGTGTTCAGTTCTCAGCATAATTGCATTTTAAGAAATATTGATGCATTAATGTATACAGACTGTATTCTAAGTAAACAAGAAAAAAGCTTAATTAAGCACTAAATATGTTTTGAAATAATACCTGTTTACTTTCAGATTTCATTTACAGATGCAATAATTATATTTTTATTCATGCAGCAGTGAAATACTGTTCTATAGATTACAATGCAATACTAAAGCAAACGTAGACTGTAAAGCACACGTAATTTATTCACACTGCTAACATCTAGGAAACCCGATGATGCCAATGATCTCTCCAGTTTTTGCCAACTTTATTTGTTTACTAGTCTTTCAGTACCAACACAATCTCACACTTATAAATCCATAAAGGAATAATATATTACATTCGAAATGAGTCCAAAATGTAGATGACAAGTGTAACAGCTATAATAGCAGAAAGAAGACGTTTGAATCTCAAATAACTGCAAATTTTCTTTCTGCAACTTTTGCAAGGTTCATCATGCACAAAATAATTTGTTAGTAATTAAATGAGTAATTTTTGATATCTGATTAAAAAACATGGTGGATGTAGTGCTATAGAGCTCTGAAGACTTTTCTCATTAACATTTGTGATCTATCAAGATACATTGTATAACTAAACAAAGGTATTACATATGAATATGCAGGTGTTTAGACAGATATAGAGATGGATAGATAGGTTGATAGAGCAAAGATAGAGGGTGGTGTGTGTTTGTGTATATGTACCTATATCCCAATATCCTGCTGCCCCCACAAACTCTACTGGTAAAAAAACCCTAACAAAGTGAAAAAAGCAAGAATGTGACATTTCATTAAAGTCACACTGCTAGATTCCAGCACCTGTGCAACTGTACATCGTGTGTATGTACTGGGTAGACAAAATTTTTTTCCCCTGCATTTAGTCCAAAAGGTTTTCTCAGAAGATCTAGTGATACTCCAAAAAGTGCTCAGAAAGGTTCTTCTTAAGTACTGAATCTGAACTCTTACAGTCCACCAAAGGTATATTCTGAAGTTTCTTGCTACATTCCTTATTTAAAACTGAGATCTGACTAGGTGTTTGGCAGTTGCAACAACAATATTTTCCCTAACGGCCTGGAAATTTAAGAAGCTTTTAATATTTACATAAAAATATCTCTGTTTCAACTTCAGTAAAAAAACCACCACAAAAAACACACGGAAAAGAAACGAAATATAAACTTACACATTTTGGTTAACTCTTGTTGATGGCACTTCTCATTTTTGAGTTCTCCAAAAATCGTTTTAAACACATTAAAATTTTTCAGACTTAGGTTATTCAAGTGAGACGCCATACTCATTCCATAATATGTCTATTACCTATATTTTTCCTAGTTCATGAGGTGTCATGGTTTAAACCCAGTGAAAAACCAAGCCCCACGCAGACGCTTCTTCACTCCCCCACCAGTGGGATCAGGAAGTGAATCAGGATGGAAAGAGGTAGAAAATTCCTGGGTTAAGATAAAGACAGTTTAGTAGGGAAAGCAAAATCCATGCACACAAGCAAAGTAAAACAAGGAATTAATTCACTGCTTCCCATGGGCATGCAGATCTTCAGCCATCTCTAGGAGAGCAGGGCCCCATCACACCTAACAGTTACTTGGGAAGAAAAACACCATCACTCCAAACGTCCCTCACTTCCTGTTTTTTTCCCCTACTTCATGTACTGAGCATGACACCATATGGTCTGGAATGTCCCTTTGGTCAGTTTGGGTCAGCTGTCCTGGCTGTGTCTTTTCACAATCTCCCGGGCACCCCAAACTTCCTTCTCAGTGTGGCAGTAGGAAAAGCAGAAGAGGCCTTGGCTCTGTGTAAGCCCTGCTCAGTCATAACAAACAAAAACATCTCCATATTATCAATCCTGTGTGCAGCACAAATCTAAAACACAGCCCCATATCAGCCACTGGGAAGTAAATTAACTCTATCCCAGCCAAAACCAGCATATGAAACTATACAGATCTTCACATTTCACATGCACTCTCCATTCAGTTTCCCTAAATTCAGGTTTTCTTGCCACAGCCACCTACTGTTTCTGAATTTAAGGGGATAAAGGTGCAAAGATGAGCCTTCAAATAAAAGAATTGACATTATGAATTGGATTCCATTTTTCCTGAGTACAAAATACTATGTGGAAGGCATCAAGTTGGAATATAAAGTTGGAATACAAACTCAGTGTGAGTAAATATTGATATCTCTATGTTTGGTTACCTTTGTCAAATTTCTACGTATACCGTTATTATCACTGTCACATAAAAACCATTGTAACTGTAAGCCAGATGTAAAGTTAGACTATTTGATAAAACTTAATCCAAATTTATTTTATTGTTATTTTCTGGGAAGACAGAGAAAGAATAAAAACAGAAGAAGAAAATTCGAAGTATCTCTGATTGTGGGGGATTTTTTTATATGTATACAAATATCGTACAAAGAAACAGAAACAAGTTTAAAGAGGAGTTTTTGTAGGGTTTATTTTAGATAGTATTTTCTTTGAGGTTATTTTTGTGTGTATGAATAGCTCATTTCACTGTTGAATTTGGGATAAATGAAATGCAAATGTTGCTTGTAGTGATATTTTTGATGTTGTTTTACAGCAGGTGAGCAGTAATTACATTTCCATCTGTGCCATTTTTCTTTTCTGTGTACATACTGAAATTGCCTTACAAGTTGTTCCATCCTTTTAAGAAATATTGCTTAAAAGAAATACCATCCACACGGACCGATGGAGTAACAGACAGTTTTAACTCTTATCTGTAAAAAAAAAAATATTAAAATATAGGCAAATCATTTAGAGTGAGGTTTCCAGTAAGTCTTTTCAAGGGTAAAACTTCAGATCCTTTGAAACCTGTTTACACTTATCTAGGAGTGGTAGTCTGGATCATCTTATATAACAATGTCTAAATGTTCTGGGTCACCTCTACAGTGTTAAATGCTCTGCTCCAAGGAGTAAATCCTGGCCTTCAATGCCAAGTAATACAGCACGGCATACATACATGCAGAAGGCCCCCTCCACAGGTGGCTGATTGTGGGCCACACATACTGGATGGTCAGAGGATTTCTTTTGGCTACATGACCCTAAACTGTATATATTTGGGTTACAGAAGGTGGAAGCTGAAGTAATGTCTGATATGACATACGGATTGAGTCTCAGCTCACCAGAACTTCCACTGCCTAAAACTGAGGATTTAAAGCTCAGGCCATGGCGTATACCAAAAAGACATTTTTTGGTGCTTGCAAATATTATAGACAAGCAAAGATTAAATTGGAAGCCATGTAGTGTCATGCTTAAAGCTTACTGAGAGCTGGAATGAATTAAACATTAATTAAACATAATCTCCACAGAGGTTTTGTTTCAGGGAGAACCAGCTGGTTTAAATAAAATCCGTTTGGTTTTAATACTTTTTCAATCATGTAAGAAAAATGGTTTACACTTTCAAACCAAATGGCCATCCACTAGGGTGTAATGCTAAAATTATCTTCTCCTCCTTTTTCAGTAAGCATCAGTTCCCAGAAGAGAATTCAGTATGACTAAATTTCAGAGGAAAGAGCTAAAATATGCTCTTAAATATACTAACACTTGTTTGCTTGCTAATTTTCAAACAGTCTTCTTAATATAGATTTCCTAGATTACTCTTCATAGAAACCTCTGATATTCAGAGACTTACACCAAAAAAAAGCCCTGTAGAAAACTTTTGTAGATTATTTCATTATTATTTATAAACGCTATTCAGTGTTTAATATTTTGATGTTGCAGTACATATGTTCAATGTTTCTTCTCATAATGACTTCAGCAGGTTGTTTGAATTTAAAAAATCATACAGTATGACCATAACTCTAGTTTATCCAGAACTTCATCTTCCCACCTACGAGTAAAACAAAATATTGTATCACCCCAACAGAGGGTTTCTAGGTCTTGACATGAAAAAATAAAATTAAAAACCACAAGCAATATCATAAAACATTAGCAATGAAAATATATACTGGCCAAGAACCACAGCTTTAAAAACTGCTTTGGCCTTTTTCTACACAAAGTAGCAGCAATCGTCCTGTTAGCTTAATATAGGCAAGAAGTTGTCCACAGAACTACAGTTCTCCTGGCAATTATATAGAGAGATATACAGATGTATGGCAAGTTCACCAGATTTCCTAAGCTTACAGTACTGTCACTTCCCAAATCAATTTCTTTGAACTGTTCAAAAGCCTCCTTCCTGTTCGGTGGGATACAGGATACTCCAAGTCACCTTTTGACACTACAGACTGAGACTTTTATCTAAACACAAAAAAAAAAAAAAAAAAGATACCAGAATTAGAACACAGTAAAATACAATTAGTTGTGGTCACATACCTATAGATTCCTCACATGTAATAAAGTTGATAATAGGAGATATTGTTGTATGCTAAGACTTACAAGAATTTGGATTTCAAATATTCAAAGGTTTTTTCTTTGACCTATATGAGCACTAGTTTTGTGGGTTAGCCACAGATGACAGCTCAGTCCTACACTGTCACTTCTCACTTCCTAAAATGGAATGGGAAAGAGAATCACAAGGTAACAGTCAGAAAACTCATGAGCTGAGACAAATCCAGTTTAATAGGTACAGCAAAAGGCAAAAGCAGGCACAGGCAAAGCAAAACATGAAATTCAATCATAACTTCCCATGGGCAGCCATCTTCAGGAAAGCAGGGCTTCATCACATGCAACAGTGACTTGGGAAGACAAACACCATCGCTCCAAATATTCTCTCTCTTCCTTCTCCTTCCCCTGCTTTTTGTGCCGAGCATGATGCCGTGCACTATGGGCTATCCCTTTGGTCATTTGGGGTCAGCTGTCCCCGCTGTGTCCCCTCCCAAAGTCTTGTGCACCCCCAGCCTCTTTGCTGGTGGGGTGGGTGAGAGGCAGAAAAAGCCTTGGCCCTGTGTAAGCACTGCTCAGCAATATGTAAAACATCCCTGCATTATCACAGTTTTCAGCAAATATCCAAGACAGGTCCTCATACCAGCTACTAGGAAGAAAAGTAACTATTCCAGACAAAAACAGAAAAAATAGAATAGATTTCCACTGGTTAGCTTCCATCAGAATTCCTAATTGCTCATGTAGAAGTTTTCTAATGTACACCATTCTCTCCTAGTGGCAATGTTAAAAAAGTCAGTGTCCATCAGAAATAGCCCAAATTGATAAAGAGGCTACTTCCCTTTTCTTATGCAAAACTATACCCACATTCGCAATATCAGACTAAATAAATTAAGTATACACACATATTTTCCCTGCATATCAAAATATTTCCAACCTATTCCAACTGTTTTGCCATTGTTTACACATTTTGTCTGATTAAAAAAAAAAAAGATATTTTAACACACAATGAAAATTTCCCCTCAATATGAAAAATTGTGCAGTTAGTAGTAAGTTAATTCCTAAAAAAACACAACTGCATGAGTACTTTGCAAGTGTCATGGCAAGAAAAATGCCTCTAAAAATTCTAAGAATTTGTTGAAAATAACTAGCATATTAATATAGATATAAAAAAATCTCTGGTATTTTCAGCTTTATTCTTGAAGCCAACTGTAAGAATACTAAATGTAACATAGAGCGGAAGGCCCATGTACAATATATAGTATATATCCTAGATATTTTTCTATGTATTTTTATGGAGATTTTAGGCCACATGGATTATTGGCTGGATTTTAATTCATCACTCTATTTACTTGTTGTAAGGATAAAAGAAATTAATTATATGCACATGTGTCAAACTGGTTCCTAAAGAATGCAATTAATTTCACATTAATCTGAAACCACAGGATTTTGAAAATTGCAGATTTTTTGTCACCTGCTTACAAATGGTTAATGAAATTGTAAAAAGGTGTTAAATGATGCAATACAACTAGATTAAGGAGTTTTTTTCAAGTTCAATAAGCATGGCCAAACAGATTAATTGCTTTAGGAAGTATTTTGTGGGTGGTAGTTATTGTTCAATATTCTATTTTTTTCAGTATAATATCTAAACCAAATAAAATTAATCGGAGAAACAATGAGGAACAGTGAACTTAAATTTGTGATGTGGTAATATGAAGTTGTGTAAAGGGGAAGGAAATTCTGTGAACTCATACCAAAGAATAACTGAAACTGAGAGGAGTTTTGCTGACAATTATAAAGTAATGCACACAGAGTTCAAAATCCTTAAGTTAGGCACAGAATTAATTCAACTGAACCTCAGCATGACCTTCAGGTGACCTTGGGGCTTTTTAACACTTCTTCTGTCTGTCTGCAAGAAAATATCTTTAATGAGTAGACAAAGCTAAGATACACACAGATCTAGATTAACATAATGTAGGAATTTTTTTTTTAATCAGAACCATCTTATGAACTTTACATATTTTATATAAGTGTACCATTCTACAAGAGCCTGCTTACTGTGGAAACTACACAAAAGTAGCACTAAAACACGAGAAATAAGTTGCAAAAGTTTGCCAGTTAAAATATAAATACTGTGGCAAAATGCATGGAAAAATTTCTTGTTTACTCTGCTATTTTCACAAGAATATTTTCACACTTGTCTTTCTCATCACAATAATTGTAACAGCAAAAAATGGGTTGATTCCTAGAATAAAATTCTCAGACTCGAAAAAAACAGTGGAAAACCAGGATGCAAAGACCTGGGCTGGAGCTGGCTAGTCATGTCCAAGAAAAGAGAAAACAAAACATTATAACTTTTAAATTTAAGAATAGAAAATGACCTCCACAGATATTAAATCTATCACCATGACTTCTAACCTACACAAAAACTGCCATTGTTTTGTTTTAGTTTTGTTTTCTTTTTCCCCAGTAAGCTATACTTGGAAGACCATTATTGGATACCACAACCAGCTTCCTTCTTCTAGATCAAGAAAACAATGCTATTAACATACTATCAAGTTGTTTTTATATAATTTTCATTGCTCATATTTCAGTTTTCTGTGGCTTGTCTACACCATCATCAAAATTAGAGGCAACAAGCAAGAAAGCAAGCACGAGCCCTTAGGGGAGAACTCCTGTATCATTTTACAATCAATATTGCAGATAACACATTCCCCGACAGCATTCCCCCTTCTGATGAAAGCTTCTTCTTTCTTCCTTTTTTTTTTTTCCTTTTTTTGCGTACATCCTCTGCAGAAGATCCTAACATCTCCCTGTTGTATTTCTATTGGCTGACGTATTAATGAACATTTGAAACTTATTCATTTGGGTTTTCCTTCCCAAGTATAACACCTTCCACATTTTTTTACTATTTTAATAATTTCAGATACTTTCTACAAGATGCATATTTTGCTTATATTACTATACTGCCCTTATAACAATCTATTATTGACATTCTATATTATCTTCCAGGCTTTGTTAATTATGGTCCTACAGGGGTGACTTCTGTGAGAAGCTACTAGAAGATTCCTCCATGTCCAGCAGAGCCAATGCCAGGCAGCTCCAAGACAGACCAGCCACTGGCCAAGGCTGAGTCAGTCAGGAATGACAGCAACACCTCCGTGATTTAAGAAGGAAAAAAAGGCTATTGCACAGAAGTAATTGCAGCCAGAGAAGAGCTGAGTGAGAATATGTGAGAAGAATATCTATGCAGATACCGAGGTCAGTGGAGAAGGAGGGGAGGAAGTGGTCCCAGCACCAAAGTGGAGATCCCCTGCAGACCATGGTGAAAACCATGGTGAAGCAGCTGTGCTCCTGCAGCCCATGGAGATCAATGAGGGTGCAGAGATCCACCTGCAGCCCATGAAGGAGACCTAACCTGGAGCAGGTGGATGCCTGAACAAGGGCTGTGAACTCATGGGAGGCCCATCTTGGAGCAGGCTCCTGGCAGGGACCTGCAGACCTGTGGGGAGAGGAGCCTATACTGGAGTAGGTTTCCTAGTAGGACTTGTGACCCTGTAGAGGACCCACGCTAAAAAGGCTATGCTTGAAAGTCTGCACCCTGTGGAAGAGTGACTCATGTTGGAGCAGTATGTGGAGAGCTGTTACCCGTGGGATGGACTAATACTGGAAAAATTAGTGGAGGACTGTGTCTTATGGACCCTATGCTGGAACAGAGGAACGATGCTTCTCCCTGAGCAGCAGCAGCAGCAGGAACAACCTCTGATGAACTCATTGTAACTCTCATTCCTTGCCTCCCTGAGCTGCAGAGGAAGAGGAGGTGGAGCTTGGGAAGGAGGGAGGGGTGGGGGGGAAGGTGTTTTTAATATTTATTTTACTTCTCATTGTCCTGCTCTGATTTTTTTTAGATATAAATTCAATTAATATCCCCAAGCTGAGTCTCTTTCACCCATGATGCTATTTGGTGAGTGATCTCTCCCTGTTCTTATTTCAACTCATGAACCTTTTACTATATTTCCTCTCCCCTGTCCACTCGTGGAGAGGATTGATAGAGCAACTTTGGTGGGTTTCTGCAATCTAGCCAGGGTCAGCCCACCACATGATGCTAAGAGAGATCATATCCTATCTTCTCATTTACCCCCTGGCTAGTTACCCTGGTCAAGGAGGAAAACGAGGCTGATTTACATGACCAAAGCAAAGACCTTTTGCACTCATAAAATTGGAAGTGGGGAAACCAATGTTAGTTCCAGTTTCCATCACTAAAAAACTCTCAACCTTGACCACCTTCACCTCAAAAACTTACATCAGCTGTGACTATTACATGTAGGCACAAACAGTTTGTGGCATTGTGCACTCACAGCTAATTTAGAATACACTTATTAAAGACTAACTGCTTTGAATGATACCATGGGTGCTGTTAATGAATGTCTACCAAAATTTGGTTTCAAATTTTAAAATTGGATTGATTCCTCAGTTTTCTAAATACTTTTATTACAAGAATCTGTGATTCCTTAATTATTAAATAAATATCTATATATACCCATGCATGTAAGTGTAGGTATATTTATTTATGCTTAGTTGCAAAATTTAACATGACATTTTGGTAAGCTGATACTTTTTCCTTTCTTTTTTTTTTTGCATCAGTTTACTACTCTCCACATATTAAAACTGACCGGGAAATATTTTTTTTGAAATCCCTCATTTCTTCCTGTTTTGTGAAGTAAAAGATTTGAGTATAAATTCTAATCAACAACATCCAGTTTTCTATCTACTCATCAGTATTTACAATAATCTTTAATATTCCTGTGCTTTCTATCTCAAGCATGGATTTTACAGCATCATTTGTTCCATATCTTTACTACACATATTATCATATTAAAAATGTTCTTAAATGCTGCTTGTTTTGCAGTAAACGAGAATAAGTTTCAAAATCTTGACAGGCTTACCTGTCAGGTATAATATATTTACAGAAAGGGCAAATGTTATGGAAAAATAATCTTCATAATAGGTTTTCATCATGGGTTTATAAGAAGGTTTTCTTTGAGATGATCCTTGGAATATTTTACTGCTTTACTTCGCCTGATACAATCTTTCTTTTAGAATTAAATTTATACCTCTTGAAGATAAAGGTGTAAGCATCCCATTTTAGAAATTGTAACTGGGAAGTAACAAAAGAGTTGTACTTAAATCAGCTTTGTGTCATACTCTTCATAACACATCATATCTGGGATCCAGAAATGCCATGGCACTGCAGCATATCATTTTGAGTAAAAGAAACAAAACAATTCTCACTTTTCCCAACGTAAGTAAACAACACAGACTTCCAAATTAAAAAAAAAAATTATATTGAATTATAGGATTGGTAAAACTAATTCATAATGAAACATTCTCTTTCCTGATAAGCTCTATTTTAGTACTAACTGGGAAAAGTGACAATGGATGACACAGAGCTGTGCTTCCTTAGCAAAATTAAAAATGTGCACATTTTGAAAAGTTAGATAAACTGTTGTTTTCAGACAGAAAAAATTATAGGCTAAATGTACATGTGAACATTATCAACTTTAAAATTTTGCTGTCTGAGAACACAGAAATGATTACAACCATGCTTATTCCACATCTTTTTTTCTGGTACTTCTCTCCTTTTTTATCTCTTACATGCATATATAAATGCACTTTTATACTGATAAAATTCGAGACATCAGTAATTACAAAACTTGTAAGTTGTAAATATGTACAATTAACTAAACATACATTCCTCCTAAAAAGTACTATCCAAATTTAAATATATTTTGTGCTTTATTAAAACTAAAATGTATTTTTATTTCAGTTTAGCCATACAGTGCACAATCATTTCCTTTCACATGAAATTATACCAAAAAATTACTAAAGGAGTAAACTCTTCATATTAACAGGCATTCAGTTCTCAGGACTGAGCTAAATCTAATTCAAAGTAATCTATTTTCCTCACCTCCTGTCTTATACTGTAATTATAGGATTCTCCAAACCAATTGTTTTACTGTTTTGGATTGTTTTATCTGTCAATATACAACCAATTCTAATCACACGAGAGTTGATTGAAAGAGGTAGAAACCTTCAGCAAAAAAATCATGACTTACATTCACTAATTCTCAGTCAGAAATAAATTATATGGAAACATCAAAGCTCACAACAGGAAGGCAGAACCCTAATTTGATAGCAATCATACTATCCACAGAACACATGAATGCAGTCAGAAAAGAGAGCACAATGAAAGAAATATTCTAGAAGGAATACATATTTATTTATTTATTTATTTTTCTCTCTGAATTGCAACAAAATCAGCACAAACTTATGAAATATTTTAGTTTGGCTGAAATGTCTTTCAGGGAAAAAAATCTTCACAATTATGTTAAAATAGTTCTAAATACATATATTTGAGCATTTACTTAGGTCTCTACTTGTAGGTGTATGAATTCTGCAATATATTTAGGTGTTGAAAAGACATGCAATTTTTAACAAGCATAAATATTAAATTCAAGATTAGATTCAATATTAACAGCTGGGGCATTTTCTGCTTAGCAATGAAATGAAGTATCTGTCTGCTTGGCAAACTGGAAAAAGACCAATGGAAAATTGTATTGTCTCTCTGCCAATATCTGGAATAAAGAGATAACTTTCAGCTTTATACTGTATTTCTTATTATGTTAAGAAAATATACCTGGTCTCATGCATCTTCACCCAACAGGTCGGATATTTACCAGAATCATCTCCTTTCTTTTTTAAAAGTCTTCACATGATTTATGATTTAATTGCAGAGAAAGCAATCTTGACTGTGAGTATAACTGAGAACAGCCCTTGAAGCTGCAGTATTGACAGCCTCTAGAGTCCTACACAGTTCAGAATACCAAGGTAAGTGTACTTAATGGGGTATTATCACTCTTGCTCCAATTTCAGTGATGTTACTGCATTTTTCAAAGCATGGTCTGCTATGTATTTCTTGGTGATTCAGAAACGCACAAATGATGGTATCCAATTCATTTATTTTTTTTCTTTAATAATACTGATATCAATATTTGAGCTATTCACTGCAGACTTCCTTCCTAACCAAAACAGAAACAAGAATTTTTTAATGATGTAAGCCAAAATTATTTTAGACTACTGCATATGGATGAGAGGAACCGTTACCTAAAAAAGAGCTATTGCTTTCAAGTGATTATGGAGGAAGTATAAAGTAATTATCCCAAATACAAATATCTAAAATTGTGAAAGATTAAGCTCTGCCAAACTATCAGGTAATGGAAAAATCACTCATATAGTTTTATAACTTCTCTTTTTAAGACAATTAATTTTTCCTCCTTGAGAACTATGTAAAAAACTGGTATAAAAAAACCCAACCTGTTTTCTCATAATCTTCCCTGTATTTAAACTTTCAGTAGTTCATATATTTAATCGTCTTGTTTGTAAACTTCATTCCTTAAACCATTAAACACTTTAAAGAGACAAGATGGATAAATCTATCGTTGAATTCAGTTGCATGTAAAATAAGTGCTTAAGAGGTCTTAAGATATTTTCTTAATTTTTATTTTTCTTTTACATTTTATAGTCTTTATATATTTTCTTTTCTCTAGCTCTGTATCACTATCTCACATCATATAAAGATAGCAAATTCTTTTGCTGTTCAAGGGGGTTGTTATGTTTCATGCTCACTCATTTTTATTTCCAAAGTATCTGGGGTCATTTCCAAGCTGATTAGGTAAGTTCATACATATCCAAAACACAGTGTACTACCCCCAGTATTCAGTGAACAAGTAAACCTCCAAAAATATCTATTTGCAATAAGATTTTATTTAAAGTTTATCACTGGGAAATTTAAAAAAAGATAAATTTAGAAGAGCATTTTTTCACCAATGCCTGCATTTTTGTTGTATTTTATGCCTTACTCTTACTTTTCTTTCTCATAGCCTACAGCAAGGCATAAAATTCAATGAGATATTAAAAAAAATTAGTATACTGTGAAGACTGCAATGGCTCATAAGACAATATGAGGTCTTTCACCTCCAAGTCATGGGCTGGAATGCAGCAGAGGCTGATAAGGACTGAAAGGTCACCATCTGGCAGCTGCTCTAAAGGTGCAGTACAAGTCACCAGCAGAAGTCAAATCCCAGTGGACAAGCATCTACAACACAAAAATCAAAACATCTGGTGTTCATTGGCAATCTCTGATAACAGAATAAAGATTGAAATAAAGATGCAATTGCATTCTCATCTTTAGGTGCAGCCCCCATGGACTAGAGTTGGGATACATGAGTTAATATCAGCGGGTAGCCGACTGCAGATGTATCTGCTCGTGGCGATAAGAAAATCATTTCAATTTGTATGGCTGTCACAAGCTAACATGCTTTTTAAAATCTTTTCTGAAGGAATAACGACTTCCTCTTTAAAAAATAAATCTGTTATTCTCTGCAACATGTAAACATTGGCATTGGCATAAATTCTACAATCACAGTACTCCTTTCTTTCTTTTGTACTCAGGTAGATGCAGGGATGTATTTGAATGGAAGTCTTTATAATTCAGTATTACATTGTGATAAAGCTAGTGTGTGAAATACACTTCTAAAGGGATGTTCTTTAAGTATACTTGAAGGTTTGTCCTTGAATAGTTGATTGGCCCTTAAATGTTCTTGTTTTTTCTACTAGTTGTTTTCTTCAATTCCTTCTCAATTTTGACTGTCTTCTTCATTTCTGTTCCTCATTTTCTCCATTGATTCTGCTTCCACTGATTATTTTTAAGACTTGGATGACTTACTTTCCTCCTTAATACTTAGATTGCTGGTGCATCTTAGACAGCTGGTTAAAAACACACTGTGGTTAAGAAATGGGTGGGAAAAAAAGGACAGCCTCTGAAGAATTTCTGTTGACAGTAATTCTTACAGATGTCTTCTGGCTTTCAGGAAAACATGCTTCCTCAGAGGCTGTATTTTGAGTTTTCCATCACATTTCAGAGAGAATCATTAAGTGCTCCATTTCATCTGAGATTTCCTGCGTACATATAAAATTAAGACATTGTGAGATTACATATCAAGGTATTATGAACATGCATGAGAAATAGGATTCTGTTTCTTTCACACTTTATCTAAAGGCTCTTCATCACCTTCATACAAGCATATTTTAATTATATAGTGTTTTAAACTGAAATGCCTGAAAGAGGCTCCCTTTTTTCTCCATTTTTCCTCTTAACGTCTTATTCATTAAGGATAGCATAAAAAGCTTTCACAGTTTATTAGTGTATTATGATGAATAAGCTAAAAGAAAAATCTCTGAATTTAGAGATTTTTTTACTACTTACATTAGCCATCTATCCTGGTTTGGGGATTTCTCCTTGTGCTCTCATCACAGATTTTCAAGGCTAAAAATCCCTCTTTTTTCAGGAAATCATTTCCATTGTTCTGTCAGAGTCCTTTGATTTTTTTTAAGAGTGAGCATCTTCTGTTACCTGGTAACTTCTAATCAAGCTGAGGATATAGAAAAAGCACTGAGACCAATATCTCTACTGGCATTTCATGTCCCATTAATTCAACTCTAAATGAAAATGTGTTTCCCTAGATAGATGGTTTATTTTTCATTTCCTCTCACTTAAAATATATCATCACTACAAAACACTCTTTGAACCTGGAAAAATGTTAATTACAAGCAGATAACCTCTGACATACAACTTGACTAGAATTATATACATTTGCATGTGAACAGTTTTATTCCCAAAGAGCATGTTTCATGTCTTTGCTCACAGAGTCTGGCAGAATGTAATTTGCAGGTGGTCTGAACCATAAATCTATTCCTACTTAAGAATCATTTTCTTATTAGTTAAAATTCTAATATATTCCATCTAATCTATGTAACTTCTGATAATGTCTGGTCATCCAAGACCACAGAGTTAAATGCTTGAGTGTAATACAGCAGGAACAACCAGATATTTTGGAAATGGATGTAAAATTTGATATCTGGATCTGAGCTTCACCTCTACCACTGATTTCTTTCATGACTGGAAAATCACTTATAATGCAACTTTAAAGTATATTTTGATCCTAACATCCACTGATATCACCCAAATGAATTAATGTGTTTAAAACAGAGAATTAAGAGTGAGAATGAATAGTGAAATTGTTTTTGTTAAAGAAAAAAAATGCTACTCAGGGTATGTGTCAGGCTTTGATAATAGTATAGACTAGAAAAAAGCAGACATAGTAATTAAAATAATTCTTGGGAATCAACACATTCAGGTGGCCTTTTTGGCAAATTTCTGTAGTTTCAAACGCTAGTAATTAAAATTATAGATGTAGTAACTCCTAGAAGTATGTAATGGGTTAAAACATTTAAATACTATTTTCTAATTCAGCAGTTATATTCAGAGAAGGTGTCGTGTAGGTACATGAAAAAAACTTCTTTCCGATAACAACCTCAGACAAATTTTAATTCACACCCGAAAGCACCATCCAAAACTATCAGCTCCAATAATATTTACACTGTGCATGTTGGGTATATCATTACTACATGGACAATGACAATGACCCAAAGTGACCACTCACGAAGGAATCACAGAATATTCTGACTTGTAAGAGACCAACAAGGACCATCTCCTAAGTGAATGGTCCATACTGGGATCAAAACCACGACCTTGGCATTGTCAGCACCATGCTCTAACCATCTGAGCTAATCTCAGGAGATTTCACACATGGAAGCTTCTCATTCAGGGGCAGCAGCAGATTGTGTCACTCCACCCAAAAGCTGAAGGATCACTCAGGGACATCAAGTGAAAAATCACTCACATTGCATTCATGTGAGGGCACTCAGTGCCAGGAGGTCTCTGTGGGTGCCTGCCAGGTTCCCAGCGAACGCTTCCCCTCACAGACTCCCAGGGAAAGTACTTCAGTCTCTGTGTTTAGCGGAGATAAAAGCAGAGGTATCTTTCAAGACCCAGTCAACAACTACTCAACAATTATGCCAGATGTCCACAGTAGAGTTCCCAAAGCCATTTAGAAAATCTACTTATTTTATGTTATCTTTACTAGACTGAAATTTAGACTAATTTTGTTTAGAAGAACTTCAAAGGAACTTGAAACCAATTATTGACTTCATGCCCCTTTAGCACGGAACTTGGTCATCTCCCAGCTTTCCATAGAGGGTTCTATTTAACTTTATTCCAGCAAACAAAAATAGTAAATATTGTTACAATATTTAATTGTATTAAAATGTTAGCACGGACTATTCTCTTGAAATTCTCAGGAAATTAGTTCTGGAAAGCTCTCAGAAGCAAGACGCACTTTCGTGCTATCATTCATTGTACTAATGGAATATATAGAAAAATATAGTCTAACTGCAATAGAAACGAAACCCTTTCTCAACTTCGACTTTAATAGAAATTTTATTTAGAGTAAATTCACCACAACACCCATTTCATAGGACTTCAAATTCTAGACTTTAATAAAATGAATGAAATTATTAAAATCTACTCATCAAGAATGAAAATACATCCACAGATGATCTAAACATAAGACAATTATATCCTCATTCTCCAGTCATGAGATTTTTTATGTTTATTTTCGTGAAAAGTATTTTCACAATTTTTCTATTTTCACCTCATTGAAAACCTAAAAAAACTTCAAAAAGATCCAGTTGCATCTTTTTTGTCTTAGAATACATCACTTTTTTTTCCAAGTTACGAAGTTTGCATTATTTTTATTCACTTAAAAATATTAATATGCTAACTAAATACCGAAATTTTAATGGTTAATGTTTTTAACAGTACTTAAAATCCCAATTAAAAAAAAAGAAAAAATGGAAAAGAAAGTAATCTACCAAAAAAGAAAAAAGGATCTGAAACTTCTAATTAAGATGAGTTGGTATCACTGGCAAGTAAGGCGAAAAACTAGGGAATTTGTTAAGTCAATGATGATACTGTTCATTATAACTACAGCAGTTAGGAAAAAGCTGGCAGTTCACGACTGCTTTGTCTAATTTAAATTTTCATATTTTCATTCTTCTTTAATTTTAATGTAATATGGTGAGACCTGGCATGCTCAAAACTTTTACACTATTCTGGATACAGTCTGTAGGAGATATAAAACTAATGATCCAAACTGAAAGGAGTATCTGTTAAATGGGAACACGAGTCGAGCCAAAATACATTATTGCTACGCTGTATATATTACATGCTGAAAGGGTCAAGTTACTCCAAATTACTGGCATAAATAGAAAGTCTGGATTTTTTTGTTGTTGTTATTGGTCATCGGGCTAATTTTAGGTAAACTTTAGATGAAATGGCCCACTTTAGCCTATTATTCAGTCTGTGGAAGTATTGAAAAGAGATACTAAAGAAGGTATTTAAAACCACCTGACTTATTAGAATACTTTTAAATTACTTCTAAACTTGTTTAGCTCATAGTGGTAGCCATGGAAAGTCTTTTCTGCAGATACAGAATGTTAATAGCATATTGAAAAGAAGCTGCGGTTGAGGCAGAAGCTCTGAAAATTAGAAACTAGGGTGATTATGCGGCCTTGCAAATACAAAAATCCTGAGATGATCCATCCTGTGTTGGCCATGTATGTTTAGAAGTCAGCAAAGATTAACACATAGCCTTTAACTTTCTGTAGCCCTGAGGAGAGCAAGTGAGAGAGAGAAAGCAAGGAGAGCTGTCTAACAAGATCTCAATTGCTTCACTGTAAAATCAGCACCTACCTTGTGATTTATTCCATTTTGACAATTAGTGAGCAAGTGTCATAAACACAATGTGAGGTTTCAAACTGCTTACAAGTTGTTATGTTTTGCTCTGCTTGTATGGTAACGCATAGTAAATGGGGAAAAAAATAATCTATTATTGTTCTGTCCTCTGCGGTTGTCTTGATTCCATAAAGCAACAGGAACGTCTTCCTTTAGTAATTTGCCGGTATTGATGCTGAATTTCCTTTCTAAATCATAAAGTCATAGTTTGGATAGAATAGTTTGGTTTTGAAGGTACCTTTGTCACAATCCAATCAATAAAGGGTTCATCATAAATTCTCATCAGGCTGAACAAAGACACCAGTCCACGAGTCAGGGAATTCTTATGCTCTTACTACATAGTTGCTTTAACTCCAGCAAACAGCTCACTGTTTAGTCTCAGGCTAACAAGCTTTTAATTTTTACAACACATTTCAACAAGTCCCTGGTCCTCATGACAAACCTCAATGCAGAGTGAGGGGTAGAATATGACAGCTGCACTTTGCCAAGATGAAAATGAGAGAAATGAAGGCAGAAAAGGCAGAAAGACAAGAAAGAGGATCACCAGTCCTTAGATCCTGTGTTGGTCCTGCTCTATAAATGGTCCAGATCTTGGTAAACAAAGAAAAAGAGAAAGAGAGAGGGAAAGAGAGAGAGAGTGAGGAGAAAAGGAGGTGACAGGGATTGACCCAGTTTATTATCTCACTATTGCCAGGGTTAAGGGTTTTTTGGTTTTTTGTTGGATTTTTTGGCTTCTTTCTCCCAGCTAATTTATGAATACAGTAAAAGTTCCCACCAGAAAATACTCAGGTAAAATTTCTAACATGAAAGCTGGTCATTTATCCTTAGCCTTACTTTCCAATCTTTTCACCATAAGACTAACATTTTGTAACATTTTTTTCTCTTTAAAGGATTTTATGTCTAAATAACTCCTAAAAACATAGTCAGTTTTTGTTTTCAAGAACATTAGATTAATTTAGCTGCATAAACACACATTTCTTAAACAAATTGTAATAGATCTGTTGATGAATCTGACCCAAATAGGATTAGATTTAAAAAGCAGCCTAGTTTTCCTTTTAAGGTGTATACCAGAAGACAGCTATCTCCGTGTTTTATCAGAACACAGAAAAATGACTAGACCGTAGTGTCTCTCTGGAGAAAACTCAAATTTGCTGATTTGAAAAGTTCGAGTTAGCACGGCAATAACGGATAAATAACCGTCTGCTTACTTAGATGAATTCAGGGAGTTTCACTAAGACCCATCTAATCAGATTGGAATGTAACAATCTGTAAACTTTATAGCAGAGAATGGTCTGGGTTTCAGAAGCAGACAGTTATGATCAAGTTCTAATGTCAGATAAGCAATACCCACATACTAGATCAATAGTACTTGTACGCCTGCATCTGAGTAAAAATTTAAATCTTTTGAAGCAAGCAATACTGTTGTATAAATCATGAAGTTGGCATCCTGTAAAATCTCACAGTGGCTGTGATACACTCTGTGCTAGAGTGAGGACTTCAAAATTTGGCTTGCTGTGAGCATAAAACAGACAGCTCATAGTCATAGAAGCCAGAACAGTAATATCCCAGAAGCCAAGCATATTGCATTAGCAGTGAGCAAATTCATTATTCTTTACAGAAAGCAAATGCTTATAGACATCGACTTTCTGGTACAAGTTTCAAAGGATGAAGTCATGCAAAAGCTTAATTCTATAAATTTGTTAAACTGCAGAATGATAAATATATCTTAAATGGCTGCTTGATCACCGAGGAACTCAAGTTCTTCAGACAATATGAGCCTATTAATTTTTCTAGTGTCAATCAAAAAAAACAACAAACAAACAAACAAACAAAAAGAAAAGGAAACAAACCTAACAACCACCAAGAATACCCCCAAACCCTCTGGCTCTATAATACCGTCTATAACACCAGCTATGTTCACTACAGCACACATAAACTGAGTCACATTGTTGACAATATGTAAGATGAATCTAGTATCACAAACTCAATAGTCTATTTCTTTTCCTTTTTTTTTTGTATCTTCAGAAAGGATAAAGAAGAAAAAATAATAATTAAAAATATCCTGCAAAAATATTTCATAAAGTAGATCAAAGTTGTCTCTTGTCTCAACTTTTAGATTTCTTTTTTGCTCCAATGGCAATTTAGAGAAAGCATTTAGATTTTCCTGACCGACTGGGGAATCAGATACTTAAGACTTTTTGGAAGATGACACAAAGAAAAAGTGATTGACCAATAGAGGCCCCTGAAATCCAATTAGTGCAGAATGTGTAATCAGAAATGACGTCCCAGATATAAATCTGATGTATTAATTGGACCAGCATGGGAACTATGTAAATAAAAATAAGCTATTTATTATGTGCTGCCACAGGAAAAAAAAACCATAAAAACAACAGAGATCATGAATTCTTTCAGCAATTAATTATTCATCTTAAGGAGTAAAGACTTGTGAAGTGAAAATCTTAGGAGCAGCAGACCACCAAAAGCTGTATGCTAAGTGCCACTACCTGACTGACCATTTCTTTGTGATTGCCCATGTCCTTGCAATATTTTTTGTAAGGGCTCAGTGTGAAGCAAAATATTAAAAATATTTTTTGTATTTGTTGTTGAATTCAGAGTAGTGATGCAAAAAAATGTAGTGTGAATTTTTCATCATTGTACAAAAATTATGAAACTATTGCCAAGTCACTGAACAGCAAGGAATCAGCAGGTGATGGCATAGGAGTAAATGAGCAACAAACTTCTGGAAATGTGCAGCCCAAGAAATGTTAAGGTACATACTTTTGATCTATAGCCTCTTTAAGAGGAAAGGCAGTCAAAACTAAATTCTCTGCAGCCAAGACTATACATATAAAGATCTGCCATAGATAGCATTTGTCTTTAACATTCAAGAAGTATCTGTTAATAAGAATGCATTTGATAATAAATGAAAAGAAATGTGTTTAAGGTAAATCAAAATCTTCCTTCAGATAGTGATGGAATACAGTTGAAAGTGAAATAACACATCCAAATTATAAAGTGGTTCAAAAATTAGAGGATATACACCAATATTTGTGTTCACTTGAAATACCACGCACTGAAACTGTGGACAGTCTTATAAGTTAAAATCAGGTTTTTATTTCCACTGTGTTTTCCTTCAGTTTTCTTTCACGTTGGTGTGAAAACACCACCCAAATGAAAAGAAAGAGATTCAAATGAACAAGTACAGTCAGTTAGTTAAACTGTTGTTGTCCCAAAAATATAACCGCTGATCAGGTATTTTGGCACCAGCGCAATTTTTGAAAGTGATCTCCCTTTTTACGTTGAAAGAAAATTTCTGATTTAGCTGATCTATTGATCAGATCTGATATGGAAAAACATACCTTTTTAGGTCATTTAGTCTATTTGACTCCTAGATCAGCATCACTTCCTAGAAAATATTTTTGAGACAAAAAATTATGGTGAGGTTATGCTGCTGATAATTCATACAATTTTTTTTTTTCACTATGGCCCCTAGTGACTTGATCCCTGCACAGGTTCCTAGGCTAATGTGAGTGAAGGATATGCACCAGTTGCTCAGAAGTTATCTCCATTCATACCTTACGCTGAATGTGTCAACACTTTTACAGGAAGACAAAAAATGTCAGCGCTGTAGAGAGGCTCCCTGCTCGTCTGTATGATCTGTTCTTCTAAAGGCACGGGCATCAAACAGCAGGTTAGGCTAAATTCCGAGAGGTATTTTCAGCAACACCACTCTTTTCGCAGTCAACTATGTTTAGATATATTTTGACAATATTTCCAACTGCACAGTTAAATCATGTTGATTGTTTGTTTATCTTCCAGGGGCCATGCAATATCTGTCACCAAGGACGTTAGCACAACTGTGATTTACCAGTCCTCTCAGTATGAGTCCTCTACTGTTTTCAGCTTCCAGAGACTGCAAAAACACACTTGCTCAGAATGAAGCAGATGTGACCAGACCCCGTGTTCTTTAATCCCACTCATATTAAAGCGCTGGTTTAGCTTTGAAGAGGTCTTTTTAGTTCCTAAAGTCTTTTAACAATACAGAATGCAAGATTCAAGACTTCTCTGTAATAATTCTGAGTTATGTTGGTAAACCAAGTGCTTAAAGACATTTTATAACCAAGGTTAAATGCCAAAAGAAGTTTTGTTCTAGTGAATTAAGAGGGTGTAGAGGAAAATTTCACAGCCATTCATTTGCCTGATGTACCATCACAAAAACATAAATCACAAAGTATTTTCATTTAATCACAGAAACTGCTGAGGAAGAAGGGACCTCTGGAAGTCATCTGATTCAGCCGCCCTGCTCAAGCAAGGCCACCTGAAACCAGTTTCCCAGGACAATATCTAAACAGCTTTGGAATATCTCCAAGGTTGGCAACCCCATAACTTCTCTGGGCAACCCATTTCAGTGCTCAGTCATCCTCACAGTGAAAAGTATTTCCTGATGTTCAGAAGGAACCTCCTGTGATTCAGTTTGTGTTTGTTGTGTCTGGTCCTGTCACTGGGCACTGCTGAGAAGAGTCTGGCTCTGTCCTATCTTCACCCTCCCTTCAAGTATTTATGTATGAAACTCCCCTAAGCCTTCTCTCTTCTAGGCTAAATAGCTCCCGCTCTTTCAGTGTTTCCTCATAAAACAGTTGCTTCAGCACCTTTATCATCTTTGTGGCTCTTCCAGTATGTCCATGCCACTCTGTCCATACTCTGTCCAGCATGTTCATGACACTCTTGTCCTGGTACAAAACTTTAGCTATGGCCCCATCAGTGCTGAGTAGAGTGGAAGAACCACTTCCCTCATCCTACTGGAAATACTTTACCTACTGCAGCCTCAGATATCACGAGCCTTCTTTGCGGCAAGGGCACAGTGCTGGCTCCTGTTCAGCTTGTTATACAACTCCCAAAAGATCTTTTCCGCAAATCTCCTTTCTAGATCTTTGACCAACAACATATGGTGCCTGAGGTTGTTCCCCTCCCCACCAGGTGCAGGATTTTGCATTTCTTGTTGATATCCATGAGATTCCTGTCAGCCTGGTTCTCCAGCCTATTGAGGCCCTTCTGGATGACATCATAACCTTCTAGCATATCAGCCACTTCTCCAAGTTTGGTGTCATCAGCAAACTTTCTGAAGGTACATTCTGTCCCATCATCCAGATCATTAATGAAGATCCTGAACAGGATTGGACCAGGCTCACAGAGGGCAGTAGATGTATTTTTACCTGGGTTTTAGTAAGAATTTTGGTACTGTCCTTCACAGCATTCTTCTAGACAAGTTGCCCAGCTGTGGGAAGAGGGTTTCAGGTGCACTGGGTTTTCTTCCAGAAATTTGTCTGAAGGGCAGTACTCGAAGGTATACTCCCTTTTTATGTTTGGCTTTTGTTAGGAGCATTTGATTCATTCACCTCAGGCTCCTGGCATTTTTGCCTTATTTCTTGCCTGTTGAGATAAACTGCTCTTGAGGTCAGATATTTTTGTGATATTGTAGGGCTTTAAACACTGTGGCATGGTGTAGAATTATCATTCAATCATTCCCTTTTTTTTTTTTTTTAATCAAGATTGTATTTTATATGACATGAGGTCTGGTTTTCTATCAACATGTATTTCATCTTTTATAAGAACAAAATGAAACGACACAATGAAATATATTGATTCAGGTCACTTGGACATTGCACCCTCTGTGCGGCTACAGGCCTCAAGAGACTTATTTCTCAAATGACTCATAAGCCTTTTCTCCTCTATGGGCCAAATTTTGCAACTGGACAATTCATATCAATTCTCTTTGATAGTCATGAAGCATAATTTTAACTTCTTCTGTTGAACCAAAAACTCTTCCTTTCTAATTTCTATCTTTGGAGAATGTTGCATGAGTCTAAATGAATCCTGAAAAGTCCTGTAAGAAACTACAATATGTTGAACCTGTTGAACGAGGTCTTGATCAGAAATCAAGCATTCCATTTTATTTTGTCTACTGGAAAACTAAGCTGAAGACGTTTGAAAAGTGTATATAGCAGTACAGCTGCAGTATAGGTGTCCTATTTGTGAAGAACTCTTGGTATACACAAGTCAAAGGGGACTGGATATTTTAATTATAAGTCAGATTATAGAATGGGTTTTTTTAACTTAAAAATATTATATCTCCCCTCCCATTGTTCTAGCCTCTTAGTCTTCATATCTTATTCTTATATGGAGATTTTCAATTTAAAATATCCAATAGTATGCCTATTCATACAATAACAGCATATGATTACTGTTGTGGAAGACCGTACTTCATAAAATCAAATGTATTTTGATAGACATAGAGAAAAGAAGCTTTTAGGGTTGCTTGGTTTCTCCTTTTCTTCTTAAAATTCTTGCTTGTAGTCCAACTGTACTGAAATATAGACATCAAACAAAGCAAGTTACATTGATTAATATCAATAATATCACTTATTATTTACTATCACAGATGGTAAAATTAGGACATCAATTTATGGGAACATACTGTCTATCTGAGAACAGTACATTTTTTATGTAGCAGGTGTAGTCACCTCATTGTTGTATTGACTTCATGCAGAAAATATTTTTTGTGAAAACTTTGTGCTTTTATAGTCACATGAATAACTTATTCAGGTTTTTTGGGGTTTAGTTTGGGGTTTCTTTTGAGAAATAACAAATGTTTTTTAGAGTGGTATTTAGAAATTGGAACTAAGGAACCCAGGTAGCACCCAGCTGTCTTCTTTTATGAATGTAAGTAACAGAATTTCTACCTGTTTCCTTAGAGAGTTTTGGGTGAGTTATACAACCACACAGGTTTCAGCAACAAAGAAAACTTAATTTAGACCATTCTTTGCCCTCTTTCTCCTGGCCTTTATTTCCTAGTCAAAGTAGTGCAGTTCTCTACAGATTCATTTACAGTGCTATAATATGTTGTCTGTGGGCTGCAAAGAAAATCAGAGCACAGAAAACATTAATATAAGTACTGTCAGAGAGGGGAGACAAGGTAAGAGGTTACTTTCAACACAGATCATATTGGTTATAACTAATAATAATTAACTATGTTAATTCTAATAATAATTAGCAAAACAAGCTAACATTTAGCCACCCAATATCCCTATGAAATTATAGATTGTTTTAAACCTGATTATTATGGGTTTTCCAAAGCAACAGTAGTAGCATCAGGATTCTGCGGTTTGTGTATAATATGAAAGTTTTACTCTAATATTAATGTTTTACTCTAAAGTACAAGCTTTTCACATAGCTCGTGAAAATCAAATACAGTCAAATTGTTCAGAAAATGTGACTGACAAGAATCCTGTCAATCAAAGTCAACTGCAAGCATAATTGCTTCGTCTCTCAGGTTCATGATCACATCTAAACAGTCTAAGTGATAAGAGCGCAATACCACCGGATCTATTGAAAACGTCTCTACTAGAATAATTTTCACATAATACACTAATATATTTCTATTAATGTTGTGTATGGGAACCTAAGAAGACTATTAATTTACCATATTATAGCAATAAATGGATCCTTTGACTTTTTCTTATTACCAAAGAATATCCAGTCACCAGAGAAACTGGGGCATTCATATCCTTTTTTTTGATGTACATACAAATTACACATTAATAATAACAGTAATGAGAGTCACACCATACAGATCCTCCAAATTATAGCTGTTTGAACAGCATCTACTTTTTCTGTCAGTGTCTGTTGCGTACAAAAACTATAAATTTCTTTCCTATCTAACATGTAAATTGAATATTTGGTGATAAGCTTTTGGGCAACCTCAAATTTTGGGATTTAAATATATTATTTAGGATGTCTGCCTGTATCATGGTTATTGGAAACAATGTTTCGCAAATAGGATATTAATTACTTCATTTTACACGTAGCCAAATACTTCAGAAAAGGATTGCACTGTTTCTAAACTTAATAGACTCTGTTGAAATAAATATTTTCAAGGGCTTGCTATAGAATACTTATCTTTGTTCCAAACATTTGTTGTATTATTACCAGTTGAGCTGATTTTCTCAAACAGATGTGTAATGAATTGTTATAATGTCTCACTTTTGTCTATGCTAGTCACTTGTATGACCCAAATGAAGAATACAAAAGCGACAAAAGAAATTCATACTCCCACAGCTTGCATATTCTTGTCAGTATGATGACTCCTCACTGGAGTTTTATGGAATGAGTTCTGGAGAACTGAAAGAGTAGAAATTATGGAAATAGCCATTCAAAACAATTTTGTACTTTGTTGTGTGACCACTTAAAACTGGACTGTGTTCTTGAAATAGGTATTCCTCAGAGAATTCTTTTAACTTGTACACAATAATTTGTCTCATTAATTAAACTTGAGGGAGAAACTTATTGAAGATGCAACATTTTTAAGTGCTCTAGTTTTCCCAAGGTCATTTTGAGAGATAAAAGGAATTAAAGCATACACAATGACATGCTGCTTGATTACATTTTTAACACCTCATCAGTGTTCTTTAGTGACTTATATTTTTCATCATCTGTTCTTCTTTAAGCTATAGCTCCCGTTGTTTTGTTTTCCATACTTTGAGACTTTGCTTAATTGTATTTAGATTCAGTCAGAAACAAGGTGTAGGAAAGGTGAATTAAAAAACAATCCCTAATAATCACTAAGACATGATCTACATTGCCTCCCTTGACATGTCTGCTCATATACTCATACAAAATGGGCCAGAGACATATAGTTGGTGGGAAGAAAATGTGGTTGGCAGGAAGAAAATGTGGTTGACAGTACTTTGTTTTCTCCATGCTTGTAATCCCATGGCTTTCCACAGACGAAAGTGATGAATTACTATCAGCCAAGACAGCTTTTTGATGTGTCCTCTTGTACATGAAAAACTGGGCTGAGACCACCTGAAGTCATTTCTTGAGAGATTTTGAACAAGTATAAAAAATGGTTTTGTTTTGGGCTTGGTAGGCCTCAGAAATGAAAATGCCAGTA
The DNA here is from genome assembly GCA_013397755.1 of Cnemophilus loriae. Classification (NCBI taxonomy): domain Eukaryota; kingdom Metazoa; phylum Chordata; class Aves; order Passeriformes; family Corvidae; genus Cnemophilus; species Cnemophilus loriae. The sequence continues at coordinate 1,009,387 of VZTF01007972.1, read as the reverse complement.
TGTCGAGGACAACACATCAATCTAATTTGCTACCTGCATTCCCAGTCCTATTCTTTCCCCACTGAAACTGCACAGTATGTGATACAACAGCAATCATATTCCACTGTTAAGCTGTAGTTCTTCTCAGGAAGTGAGAGTTTGTCTTTTTAAACAAGCTTTGATTGCAAAGACTGTAGGTGCAAAAAGCTAGTGAAATACTCATTTATTAATTTTAAAGTCATGCAGGGAACCTATTTAATTAAAAGAGAGAGATATAATGGGATGAGAAGTTATAGCTAAATCACTTGATGCCATCAAATAGCGTTGCATTCTTATTATTTTTTTGCTAAAGAACAATTTGATATTTTACAGTGAGATTATTCTGATCTGTTATTTTTCTGTCTAATAAGAGAAGAGCAAAAGAAAATGTAAAAAACCCCAAGGTTTAGTTAAAGTAGATTAGAAGCAAGAGGTGTGGGAGAGGTGTGATAACATGCAAATATTGTTTCTTCTTACTTTCATCCATCTGAATGACAAGAATGATTTCTGGTACCTTCTGATTAAAATAGACATAATTAAAAGAGGATTTTCCAAAGCACACAGGGTCATACAAAAAATCTAGAGTTGTAGCAGGTTGAGCACAGCAAGGTTACATAGTTTCTGATTTCTGTATAAGGATTCTTTCGATAACAGCAGCATTTCCATCCATGGTTTGTTTTTTGTTTTTTTTTTTTAGTTCTTCAAGAATTAGTAAAGTCCTAAGCTTCCTTTACTGAAATGTGGTTTTAAAAGTCTTCACTTTCTGAGTACATGGCAGCATTCATCATTAGTTAAGTTAATGGAGTGACAATATACATATACAAGTCATGATCAGTTCTAACAAATGTCTGCATCTCTGTTTATTTCATTTTTCTAAGCTTTCTTATGCCCCAACTTCAGTACACTGAAGGTACTCTTAGTCTTTTGGTTTAATAAAAATTTGAGTTATTTCATGTGTGATTGTTTCTTTGCATGCATGGATGTACAAAGTGAGATGTAATTTCTAATTAATAGTGTTGACACAAATTTTAACTTGAAGTACTCTATATGAATTCAGAACCACTAAAATGAAGTTATAATAACTTATGTGTTTTATACTAACTTTGCACAGCACCATAATATATACAAAATGTTGCAAAACAAGGTTACATTTTATCATTATTGCCTTGTATCATAGCTAGATGTCATGTTATCCAAAAATATTGCAATTAATTTTTGAAAAACAGTATTAGAAATAAGAATATGTACATTTGATACAGCATAGGCTAAAGTTAGACCAGATGAATTTAATCTTATCAATCCACTGATCTTTGCTTAGGTGAATAAGACAATTTCCAAGAGGACGAGTATTGACTATAAATATTGGCCTCTTGGGGGAAAACATTTCTTTGTATTCACTAATACAAAGAACATACGTAGCTGAGCTTGGTTGCATCTATAATAAAGATTAATACCAAGACCTTGTGGGAGATCCTACACAAGATATTCTAGAAAGCGTGGCACATATGGACATTGTAGCATGGATTGCGTTTCTGAGGAAGAATTTCCTGCAATTAGTTGAAGGCTCTTCTGAGTACGAGTAAGATGGAAACTACTTATAAACTATATGAGTTGTACAATAGGAACAATAATTCTTAGTCAAATAATTTATAGATTATTTGTATAAAAATACTGTAAAATGCAGACAACTGCAAAATAGGAAGATGCTAAAAACAGGCTTTACATCACAATATTGCATCCAGCTAATGAAAAGAAAAATTATCCTTTTTTATTGAAAATTACAATTCTGACCATTTGACACCTAAAAAATTTTAATCAAAGAAATTAAACTATATAAGATTTGTGCATTTCCTATAACTGCTAGAATGAATGGGTTGTAGTTCTTGCTTGCCTAAATGAGTATATCCACGGCAAACCATAATACACTTACAGATATCCATTCATACAGCTCAGCAATTACCATAGCTCTGGTAAAAGTGGTGTGTTTAGTTAGCTAGGTTGTTAGTGAATAGACTACTAAGAACACAATCTCTTAAAATCCTAAAAGGAATCTAACCTGATAAATTGAGATGTAAAGGTAAAGAGGAAGTCTCTACATCCACTGAAATGCTGAAAATCCCTTCTCATCTGCACCCCACTGGAGCTACTTCTTTACAAGAACTTGCTATTTCACTTCAGACTCTTGAATATCCATAAATATGTTTCTGCACGTGCCCAGATTTTTTAATAAAAATCACATTTAGTAAAGCTTGAAAAACAATCTAATATTATCATTAAAAAATTCCCTGCGGATGAATGCTAGACATCTATCCCTTGACGTTAAGAGCTGTTCTAAATCATATAGCATGTTACATTTTTTAACTGAAAAATCTCCTGCAAGCCTACAGTTCTCTGTTTGGCTTTGTCTCAGGCTGTGATAATCCATGTAACTAGGTGTCCTTGGAAACTAAAATATTTATGGATGTCTGCTTGATGAACAGCCATTGTCCTCATGCACCCAAGCGCATCCAAACTCTACACAGAGTATTGTGGTAGCAGCTAAGATCAGGCTTCTCTTATCGAGGAGTCAAAATGTCAGAGTGTGTTCACAGTAAAGTTACTGTGTTTCCTAAGACAATTTAAGTCTCTATCTTTCACTGCCCTAGAGACAGTTTTAACTATCAAGCTAACATGTCGATAGATTTTTTTTCTGGTTAAAGCCCTTTTTTATGAGGCAATGAGTTGCTCTCATATGCTGCTGAGATGCCACAACATCAGTCAGAGTTCAAAATATTCACCAGCTGACAAGAGTTAGTCAGAAACTTCCCAACTGGGACAGAAATTCAGCTCCTGTTTACAGAAATGGCCGTGTGAGTAAAACCAAATTACTAGGCATACAAAACAAGCAGTTTTCTTGCTGTGAAAAATAGATACATCTAGGAACCGCACATGAAATCACTTCTGTGTATGCACCCCTGAGTCTGTATTCTATGAGTAAAACTGCTCAAATGAAATAGGACCTAGATTGGGTGAAAGAGTTTATTTCTTTAGCTAAGATTTAAAATTTCCTTTGAGAACACAGATAATCCTGTTATCTGATTCACAAGTATATTATTCATTTGATCAAACTACTGTAGACTTAAGGATACACATAATAAATTTATAGACAGACACACATCATAGCTCACTGAGTTCACATCTTGCCTTTCATATTAAATTCATCATCTGAACCTATACATGTGCAGAATCATTGTCTTTCTTATTTTGAAATGTACCAGACTGGAGTTTTATACAGCTATGATAGCTGTGGATTTGTGTCTCCTGTCACATTCCATAGAGTAGCTTCCAGTACAGAGGAAGCTTGGTAAATAATTTTAATAATTAGTGTATCCACAACAGACTTCATCTAGGACTCATTCAGCCTGCAGCATGGAAACGTCTTTCCATTGCATAGTTAATACTCCGCATTGTTGGTCGCAGCATCTGAGGTCTCATTAAAAGCTTCTTAGAGCCCTTACATTTTCCACATAAATAAAGTTACAGTATGTCTTGCCCTTTGGTTTTGAAGATAACCTTCCTGAAAGAAGCTCAAAATTCAACAGCCTTTATTCAGATAAGAAGTCCTGCTGAAATCAATGGAACTAAGTAGTAACTAAGTCATAATAGGCTTATTAACATTCCACTTAATAAATAAATGTTGATAAATATTTTTTAAAAATACTTAGAGAAAAAAAAATCATTATAAAATTGAGTTAAAAAAAAAAAACAAAACAAAAAACAACAAAAAAAATCCTTACATGTGAACAGAAGATTGTAATGGCTGCTCTCTGTCCAATCTGAAATGCACGAAATGCAGCTTTCTGTTGGTTTAAAGGAGACATGCAGTACTGCAGATGTGGAGAGAGTATGGGAGACTGAAGCTTAAACTGAGGCACTTCAGGCAGGGCAAGGTGTGAAAATTGAGACCTGAAAGTAAAAGTTGTAAACAATGGAAAATACTGGCCAACAACAACAACAAGAAGACAATTTTGTGTAGAATTAGAAACTTTGAATTAGAAATATTATTATGCTGCATCTTAACTGAACCAGATACCCCATTTTCACATGATATACTACAGACTTGGAGAATGCCAACAAAGCATTTCTATATTCCAAGTGTCCCCCGGTACCCTCAATCCCAGCAATTCTGGCTTGGGAAAACTGGGGGCGAGAACTGTAGCCCTTTCCTCAGTACCAGGTGGAGCAGCAAGCAAACACCTGCAAGGAAATAGTGATCAATAGCTGCAAGAACGATTCACGTAGGAGAGGATTACTTGGAAATGTATAGTTGCTTTCCTCTCCAACAGCCTTCAGTGAGGCTATATATAAACCCAAAATTTGCTATATGCTAGGAGGGCAGCTAGTCAGAAGGTCTGAATTATGCACTGGGACAAACCAAGGAGTTTCAGAAAATGAGAAGGTATCAAATTTAGCAGTTTGAAAATTTGGCTATATCTCTCACTTACTAAATATAAAAAATGCAGTAACATCAGACAATGGGTCTGATCCAATTGCCCAGGAAATCAATGAGTGTCTTTCTCGTGACTTCAGCTGAACTGGCACTAGTCCAACATCCTCTCACTCTATCGATTTCAATCCTATTCCTTCTTTCCCCTTCCTGACTTTTCACCTTCAACAGTTTCTCTTCTGTCCTGCACCTTCTTCTGCTGGCAAGAAGTACCATATTTATATGAGGCTCTAAGTTTTTGGCATTTAACCCAATCATGATAACATGCTAAATTGAAAGGCTCTGTTTTGGTTAGTTACTTAGTTACGGCTGGGAAAAAAATACTGAAAAAGTATTCAAAGCCTAAATAAAATGCAGGTATAAAATTATAATTTGAAAAAAAACCATATACAAATACTTCATGTATTAAAGTAAACCTCCAGTTTTAAAAAGTTTAGGCATGTTTCTGTGATTCAAAGAAGAACACTGGAGGTAATTACTTGAAAAAAACTCTAAGACTGAGATTATTTCAACATATTGAATGCTTGAAGTAGTATCATATAAACCAATTTGGAAGACATCCAACCACTGAGTAACAAAGGAATTTGCTGGAAATCTGAAACTGTATGCCTTATCATTAACAAATATCAAATCCTGGAGAGGACAAAGATGAGTCATTCAGAGTAAAAATAACCCATTCATTCTAAAGCAAATATTCAGGATGATAAAAAATCTTCACGTACTACTGAAATACACAGAAAAAAAAATCTCTGGATATTTTCAGAAGACAATCCACATTATATATTGACTTACTTGTGTAGGTCACTTTTTAAAACTTAAAATAATTAGAGGAAAATTAGTTAGGATGGCAAAGGGTTGTGAGGTGAAGCTGTACGAGGAGTGGCTGTGGTCGCTTGGTCTGTTCAGCCTGGAGCAGAGAAGACTGAGGGGAGACCTCATTGCACTCACAACTTCCTCACTAGGAGAAGAAGAGGTGCGAACACTGATCTCTTCTCTATGGTGATCAGTGGCAGGAATGGCCTGAAGTTGTGTCAGGGGAAGTTTAGGCTGGATATCAGAAAAATGTTCTTCACCCAGAGGGTGGTTTGGCACTGGAACAGGCTCCCCAGGGAAGTGGTCACAGCACCAAGTCTGGCAGACCTCAAGAAGGGTGTGGATAATTCTCTCAGGCACATGGTGTGACTCTTGGGGAGGACCCTGTGCAGAGCCAGGAGTTGGACTTGATGATCCTTGGGGATTCCTTCCAACTCGGCGTATTCTGTGATTCTGTAACTCCTTTAAGAAAAAAGCTTTATTTATAAAATAAGCAACAACAAAAAAGCAAACCATCTCATGACTAAAGGTTTAAACTTTTTGAAACCAGAATCAAATGGATTCTGAACACACTATTGTAGTTACACAACATATATTAATTACTATAATTTAAGTCTAGATACATACAATTTATCTGCCAGGGCAGTTTCCTTGCAATAATTTTTACTTTAGGTATACATAAAAATCTATTTGTTTTTTTACTATCTCATTAAATATTCTACCTTTTATTAGTAAGAGATATCAGATTAGTAGGGAAAACAGTGCCTTCATTCTACCTAAAGGGCTACTAGCTTAACATTGGTAGAATATCTTAGTATGGATTTATTCCAGTTTAAGTGCAAAGAAACTTTATCTGTTATATTAATATTAAGCTCAATTCATCCATTAAGAGCCAAATTCTTACTAAGATATTTACAAAATACATATCCTACAAGTTAATGTAAGTGCATTATAAACTACGATAAATTATTTTTAATTATAAAAAATGTTTAATGTGCTAGTTCATTGGCTTACTTCAACAGCTAGTTCTATTTCTTTTACTTTTTAATTTATTGGGAAAAGTGAATTGATGATGATACGAGGTTATGGACAATTTCCTTCATATTAAATCTTTATTCTGCCAGAAGAAGAAATAATCAAAACCAAACTCTAGCCTACATTGTAAATAATAATTTTAATTTATAATTTATAGTCCAAACTTCTCTAGCATGTCTTGCTTCTTTCAATCTCCTGATTATTCTTCAAGCATTTGAAATGTCTGAAAGGAAAAATAACAAGAACGACAATAAAACCAAACAAGAAAACATGTCTAACAATATCAGAATTAGGAAATCTTTAAGAAATATAGTAGGACTATGAACAAGCTAGGAACAAAAGGAAACATAAGGTGACTTAGAGACTGCAAGGGATAAAAGATCGGTTTCAGCAAGCTTCTGGGACAGACGTTGAAGAGATATCTACCATGATATCAGTATAATTAAACACATTGAGAAAAGCAGCAATGAATAGCTGTTTTAAAAGACACGCAAATGGTGAAGTTGGTGACGAACACAAATCTTGTTACTTCCATTTTCTTTGTTCCGTTCTAAACCATTTAACATCTCTTTAGTGTTCATTTCATCCAGTAATGCTAACTCTTCCCAGTTTATGAGCCATGGCCATAATCCATATTTTTCCTGCTAAGGAAGTAAAAAAACTGTCTGCCAACAAATTATGTAACCCTGCTTACACATACGCACACATTTGGGGCTTAGTTATCATTGCTCACTTAGGGTTTGCATGACATTTTGTAAGCATGTATTTACCAAGATTAATACTGATTTGAATTATCTAATCTGCTTTATAATTCATAAAATACTTTAACTGGTAGGAGATTTTAAGTGCCAGTGCTGAATGTTTTGTTTAATATGGATTTGATTTAAAATCCAATTAGAAAGAGCAGCAAGAGCATCTCTACGATAATTATGCCATTGTTTTCCATTCTTTGTTAACATTTCAGTTTTAATCCGTATCTGTAATTTTAATTTAAACTAGAAGTAAGCTACGTAATCAGCAGAACTGAGAACATGTTCAAAGCCAGACTGAATGTATCTACATCTGTATTGCAAAATAAATAGAGAGCCAGGGACCAATAGCAAAGATTATGCCTCTATATTACTTAATTTGCGTAATTGTTAGATCTTTCATCTGTGCACACTCCAGCTGGGTGTGTCAAGAGGTATCCTCGGGCACAACTCAAGGCACTCATTTCTCTGTGAACGGCTCTCAAATGGCACTATGAATGTGACTGGACAGGGACGACTTCCTCTGTCCCAAACAGTATTCCAGCAACATCCTAAGGGTTTTGCGCTCTCATGTTCTCTCCTGCAACATTCTTGTACAAGTAACAGCTACCCTAAAAGTCACACTGAAGAACACCATTTGTCATTATTTTAGAAGTTATGACCTGTGATTAAAAAAAAAACAAATAAATAAAATCACAATTACCTTTCTGGACCACAGGCTCGGCATCTAGGTCCAGCAGAGGTCCAGGAACACATGATCAGTGGCATGTCTGCGAAAGGTTTGTAAAGAGAGATGGGTCTCAGTAGTGTGACAGCTTGTAACCCTAGGCTTTGAGGACAAGGAGCAGTCCCTGAATCACTACTGTTTGGCTTCAGAATACCATGAAACACATCTGACTTGTGCTTGTAAGGTGCCCAAATGGGGCAGTCAGCTCTTTTCTATGGTGTTATTTCTGTGGAGGGGTTGGTATACTGTCCTAATTTTAATTTGCATCCATCTTCCTTCCACATTGCAACACTGGAGATTCACATTAGTACTGTATATGCAATAGAAGCCAACAGAAGTATAGGACCTAAAGCAAAAGACATGTCGAATCTACTTGAAAATATGGATATATTTCGTAATGTAGACCTGTACTAATTTTATTGGAACCTCTTTCCATACAGTTCGGTCCATAATTTATTTGTATTACTGTCCATATTTCTTGCACAGGGCCATTTACACTGCAAGCCACTTATAATGGGATAGGCTCTGGATAAGGTTCTCATTTGGAGCAAAACCAACCAACCAAACAAAAAAAAAAAACAACCCAAATCCATGGCAGGCTAAGTTTTCTTCTTCCGGAAACCATGTAGCAGACCCAGTTGCTAGAGCAACAGTTCACAAACCTCCCTCATGGTAAAAACTAGCCACTGCATCACCTGGGGCTAAGAGAGAATTACTGCACTTGAGAGCAGAGATGCAGTGCTCACCAAAGCACTGTGTAAGTAGGAGTTATATATGCACTGAAATTTTCAGAACTGAATTAACCAAACAGACACAAATTACTCAAATTTACAATTTTGCATCACTAGGAAAAATACAGCAGTGAATCCAGCCACAGTTAGTCCTCTTTATTTGTATGGTCTTCCTATAAATAATGACAAGCCCCCTGATGCCTTGACCATTGTATTTATCATTTCATCTGAACACATTTTATCATGAGGTACTTATTATTGTGGGTCATATGCATGATCATATTTGCCTGAGAAGGGAAAGTATAATTTAGCATCTTGGAATACTCAGATTATCATATTAATTAAAACTGGAAGTGCAGAACTGCATCCAGAAGATATTATTACTTGCAAACTTTTTCTTAGACACGATGATAAACCTGATTGATTACAGTTTATGATAGCAATAATCTCTTCAATACCATTAATTAGCACAGTTAATAACTAATTTCCTGGAGCTTTAACTGCCCTTGGCTTTCCCTCAAGCTGTTCCAAACTGGCCATTAACTGCTGGTTACAATTGATTTCTCAGTGCTTTATTTAAAAGAAATTTTATTTCAATTCAGCACCCACAGAGTTTAATCTTGATTTGGTAAACAAAAAACATTCTCTACCTCAGCAACAGATCTCTTGTTCCTCATTCTCTTTGTGTATCATTTCAGGGATATATAGGGATGTAAGATTTGTGGTTCAGGGATAAAGCAAAAATCAAAGCCCTGCTATTTTTTATTCCAAAATTTCAAGTGGTAGGAAGCCCAAAAAGGAAGAGCACTCTATTGACATCTGGTGGAAAGAAAAGACAAATTAAATGTTCCGGAAGCCAACTTTCAGCTTATTTGTTTGCATATACTGTTTCTTTGTGTTTGGAAACTGCTTCTGCTAATACCTTAATGTAAAGAGACATTTCTGATGTTAACAGTGTAGAGGAATAATTGCCATTTAAATGTATGCAAACAGAGTAGACATTTAACTTAAGAAAATAGGTTTCTGTAACAGGGTCCAAAAGCTACCGCTTTTATCAAATTAAAAAAAAAAAAAAAAAAGACAGGAAAATATTTTCCACAAGATAAGGAGTTTAAGAGGCATCTTTAACTTGAGAAAAAATAGTGTACTTAAGAATAACTTGTATTTTACAAGACCGTTGTTTTGTAGTGCTTTTTGATTTCTTGGTAAGAATTTACAAATGCTGGGAATAGTTAGTAAAGCTGCTAGCAGAACAAGAAGGAGAGAAAAATGATGAGCTGGTAACATAACAAGCAGCAGTGAGGGATTGTCATGATGAGCAATGCAGGTCACATCACCATAAGGTCAGCAGTAGGGCTTTACTACCCAGCAAGACTGAGCAATCCCTAACTGTGAGGTACATGTTGCTGTGAAAAAAAATGAGAAAGAAATAGGTGACTAAGGAATTGCCTTATTATAAGAGAGGCCCATGATAAATATAGCAGTTAGGAGCTGTATGCTATCCTGCTTATGCTCTTTCTTACATTTTCTTTTTCTCCCTCAAATAACATATTCTTTGTTAAGTCAAAGCCTTTATGTATCTGAATGAGGAAAAAATAAGAGCTGGCTATTTACCAGGAAGTATGTTTTCCAGGGTTTATGTATAAGGTTTTAAGCCTGTAAAAGAAAAATTGAGATTAGCCTGCCTATTTAATTCCAAATAAGGTCTGACAGAAGGGTTATAGGGAATTCAAATCTGTAATGACCATACTACTGGAAAGAAGTTACCCTATGCCATTGTTTACTTTGCAGCTTTCTATTAGACCATCTTGCTCTCCAGCATCTTGGTATAAATTTTTCCGTCTAATTTATTGTTTCTCTTAAAGTATTGAAATGTTTCTTTCCTCCTCCACTCAAACTAAAATGACTACCTTTCCACCCATGCCTTAATTTTTCAAACAAGTACTTAGATGACTGATTCCACAGACCTCTGGCTGTATATGGGCTTCCCTGTGACCAGCAACAAAGCCACCTCACTCTCATTCTTTACACTTTTAACTGAACCTTAATCTGTGGCCTAAATGAAATGGGATAAAAACTGTGTAGTGAGTCTCTGACTACATCTTTAAGCTTTAACCAGATTTATCTCATGTTTTCTTTGTCCCTTCCCTCTCAGTGATCTCTTTCTTTGGATCTTTATACATCAGTCACACATTTTTAAAGTGGGAACTGCCTGTTTTATATTTGTTTAGCCAGTGACAGAATGGGACCCTGAGCCGTGAATGGAGTTTCGTGGTAAATCTGCAGTACAGAATCACAGAAATAATGAAGAAATCTTCCACTTGTAAGAAATGGTTCAGACAAGAGAAGCATAGAAGGGAAGACCACCATTCTAAAGAGAAACATATAACTCCATGCAAATGGTTCCATCATACATTGGTGTTGTGCAGGTTTGGGGTTTGGTTTTTCCCATGTAATTCCATGATAGAAAACATTCTACAACTAACAAAAAAACCCCCCAAAAAACAAAAAAAAAAACAAAAAAAAAAGAAAAAAGAAAAAAAAACAAAAAAAAAAAGGAAGATGAAACTGCAAACATTAGAATTCAAGATTTTCAAGTTTTTCAATAAACATGTTATTATGAAAATGAAATTGGCATGAAATAGGTTAATAACTAAACTGAGTAATTTTTTTTTCATGGACTGGGTGGCCAAAATTTCATTTAGACTTTCTTTTTTTTAATATTGAAAAAAAATTCTCGTCAAGAGAAATTTCTCCTCTGGTATAAGTACTCTACAGGATGTCTATATATACAAGTCTTTGTGTACAGGGTTAAGAGACTTAAAATCCAACACTTTCAGAACTAAAAATCTGCATTTGTTGACTAGATGATTGACATACACATATAGACACAGAGGGACTGACAGAGCTGACTGACACTGCCACCATGCATGGAAGACTTGTCTCAAGGAAAGCACACTGATATTAGCTCTTGTTTATTTGAGCTCCAATTCAAGACTTCCAGCATTCAGCTAGCTCTGTCAAAGTCTTGTCACTCACTTTTCTGTGTAAAATACCTCTCCTGTTCTTGTTCTCCCAGCCAATACTCTGGTCTATTTATTTGTTATCTGTTGTCTTGACAGCTCCAGCTTCCTCCAGCTTCTTCACCATTCTTTGTCCATTTTTTCAAAGTATCAAACTGGGATACAGTGCTCTGTTCTCAAAAACTAACGTTAACTTGGTGTCCTCTAAACTTTTCATCACCATCTTAATCACACTTATGTATAGTCAGATTCTCCATAATATTACTTCATGTCTGATTTCTAATTCTTTTCTTAAATACGCTCTGAAAGTTCACCTGTTCTTCATCTTCTGAATACTTCTGAATCCTTTATTCCTTTCAGACAATTTTATGCTGTTACTTTTTTGCTTTAGTATGAAATAATTTTCGACTTCCCATCCACAAAGCAAAGCCTTTGTTTCTTCTCTTGCACATCTTTTGCTAAAAAATCAGAAAGACAGATCATTTCTTCATTTGAAAAATGACAGTCTTCTTTGTCTTCTCTTCTTTTATCTACAAATGGACATCTTGGTTTAATTTGGGCAAGTTTCTTAGGACCAGTTCCAAAGAAGATTACAAGCAAGTATTCACTTAGGACCTGACAGGTAGTACAGTGGAAATAAAATTCTGATTACCCTAAAGAGTGCATCAGTAGCTTTAAGCTACATCTGTACTACTACATTGAATTTTTCCAGAACCAGTAGCTGACATTGACGCTGACAGGCATTAAATGTGCTTGTGTGTGTCTGTCCCTATCACTAAATTCTTTCCTCTTCCAAAACAAGAAAACAGACACAAAATTATAATGAAGAATGTCTGTAGCATGCCATAACTCCTGAATCATACTCAGAAATTATGTGGGAGAGTGCTAATTGACTAAAGACAAATTGTTAGGGCTCACTATAAAAGTATAAAATCAAATGAAATAGATGCTGAAGTTCCAGAGCATGTATAAATTCCCTAGAACAGTTTAATTTGTTAATATAAACATAGAAAAAGATATCTCAGCATATGATGCATCCAACACACTCTCTACAGTGGCCAATTGGAAATGTTAAACACAGGGTGAATCTTGAAACCTGTTTCATGGTTTTAGCTCCATTTAGCTTCAAATATGCCTTGGTACCATTTCTCGCTCCTTTTTTTTTTTTTTTAAATTTATACGATCAAAGACCTTTTGCTGGGAGGGACACAAACCTGTATTTCAAATTCCATGATATTATCTAGCTACGTGATGAAGATGTGCTCTTGCTTGCAAACAAACCATTGAAGGACAAAGGAAGAGCATTATTATGAATAAAGCATATGAAGGTGATCTGAACTTTATCGCCCACTTTAAATACTATTATATTAAATACTATTATATTACACAAAAGACGCATTTCTAGTAATACACCTATCATGATAATCTACCAGATTAATGAAGTACACTGTTTTGTGCAAATTTTCTCACCAAATGAATCTTCTGAATTGAAATATGATTTCAGTAACAGAGCTAGTCAGTGATCTTTTGCAGCAGAAGCATATATCCTCAAGGTTAATGTCTTTTGAATGGAAGTGGGAAATTAGGATTTAAACTTCCTACTTTCAGGAAGGATCACGAAACTAAACCTTCATCATCCATGTCTCAATCAGCATTCTAGCATCTGGACATCTGGATAAATTTGGAGATTGCTATACATTTTCAGAGTGTGTCTGTCAAGCATGTTTGAGAGTGCCAACTCTAACAGCTGCCTCAGGGAACAGAGCCAAACAAAGAATAATTTCTCAGTCTCTACTGGGTTTGGGTTTATGTATCACAACACTCCATAAGGCAGAAGAACACCTTGGCAAGGTTAGGAACATAATTCTTTGTTTATGTAATTTTACAGTTAAAAAAATAAGCTTCACCAGGGAAAATCAGCAGTAAATGAGGTCTTTTTTTCCTCCAGGTATTATTTGTCATTCTGAATTGTTTGTTATTATGTCAAATCACTGCCAAAAAAGCTAGAATCTACCTCATATTATTAGGATCTTTTTTCCTGTTGCACCATTTTTATCTCTAATCTGTTGATTATGATAATAAAGCCTTAAGTTCTGCTTTTCATTTAAGCTCCTCTCCCATTTTAATTTTTATATTACTTGGGTTTTTCTTCTATTAGAGACATAGTGTGATTACCTTGGACTTTTAGTCTGTGATGTTGAAATAACAGATAAGTAATACTTTAGAACCTATTTTTCAAATCACCAGGAGAAATTTTAATTCATTTGCTGAGGAAACCATTAACTTTTCATTTCCTGGTGTTATTTCTAGTCAAAATAATTCCAAGCCTCTTCACTTTCACTCTTTCCTATCTCTAAGAAGAATGTTCTTTCTTAACATTCTAGGAGTCAGGATTTTCAGGTGCCGGGAGATCAAACTTGAACTCAAGTGAAAGGCAGCAGGAGCTAGAAGTTAAGCGTCAGGCATCAAGAAAGCAATTGCCAGGTGTCAGACAGAGTCAGTCAGCATGCAGTTTGATATAAAGATCTAAAAAGATGGAGTTACTCCTTAAGAAAAGCACCCCAATTTTGATACAATTTTAAAATTTAATTTTAGCCTTATTTCTTGGTCAAACTAGGATTGCATTAAGTTTTTGTGTGTGTGTATTATGTCAGTTTGTTTGTTATTCTCAAATGCTTCTGAAGACAATTAATTTCAACTGTATTTGACAAAAGATCAGTAATCTCAGATATGCTGAGTTCCTCAAGCTTCATGGTAAAGGGTAGCCAAGTAGAAGAGAAAAGCCTGTAAGTGTTCCTGTTATTAAAGAGCTGAAATGTGAGTTCAACAGGGCTTGAAGAAAATCATAGAACATGCTATATAGAGAGATATCACGGAAGACACAACTACTAGAAGACTTTTCAAATTACTCTCACATTTAACTAGAATGTGGAGTTGCCAGAACTGCTCTAGTGAATTTATCAGGGTCACAAAATGAGCTCTAACACTTGTACCTTGGTATCTGTGATGTTTAATTGTTACCACATTTTATTGCATAGTTTTTGACTTCAGACAGTGCTTTAGACTTTTCTTCAGTCATAGTTTCTTGGGTAGCAAAGTCTAGCAACCATTCCAAATATGACTGTGGCATCTGAGGGTGGAAGATTTGGCAAGTGAGTGAAGCTATGCCCAATCAACCACCCAGGCAGAACTTGGGAAGAGTTGCTAGTACTGCCTAGCTTTCTAGTATAGATATACAACCCCAAAATTACAGACTTTCATCTCTTGCCAGACTTTAAGAAGTCAGTGTTCAGCTGCTAAGAACTTTGACAACTTCCAAAACACTTCTTGAGGGCAGAGAGCTTCTCAACTTGTTGCTTTACACTTGTGCTTTCTCTGAAATCATGTCTAAATTTGAGGGGGTTGACCTTCTTTTCACACAGTTGCCAACCTGTTCAAATATTGGCATATATGGACAGAATTAGATTAAATTGCTTTCCCACAGAAGAGCTTCCTCACCAGCAGGTAGCAGTCCTCACTACGCGTTCAGTGTCTTCTTACTCTTCTCCTGAAGCTGTGCAGAAAAGAATGCAAGATTCACTGAAGTAGAGAAAAAACCATAATTTTGCATGCAAGGGACTAGGATGCCACCTGAAAAGGGGAAGAAACAAAAGAAAATAACTGTTTCAGAAATGGCCAAACTGTTTGTTAGTGTCTATACAAGTAAATTTCAGAATCACTATTTAGAACATGCATAACAGTTCAAGACTTTTCCTTTCCCAGCAAGATTTTCCAACCACTCCCTAGTCAGATAAAACAGATATAGCCAGATGGTTAACTTATTCCCATATGGAATGTGACTTTGAATAATTTTAAGTGAGGAAAAGAAATGAATTTGCCTCTTCCACCAGCTGGGCAGCTCTTTTAACTGTCTCATTCTTACAGAAATGAGAACATTTTGTTCCAGCTTAGTTTAATGAAAACAATATCAGAAAAATATTTGTTAGCAGTCCATTTCTGTCACTATGCTAAGCTAATGGTGAAAAATATTTTCATATCTAACATGGTGATATTTTGGAAGAGGAATTTCTTGGTTTGTGTTTTGATTGAACTGAGTTACAAAGTAATCTCTGAACTGCTGAGCTGTAATAAAATTGGCGCAGTTCTAGGCATACAAAAAGAAATAAGAGTTTAAGAATTTTAAAGTAAAGAGACCGCGAGTGTCTGTAATATAGGCAGGCAGAGAGTTAGAGGAAAGTTAAACAGTAATTTTTAGAATCACAGATTTTATACTGAGTTTGTAATTTTCATTCTGTTCTCATTGTAAGTTGCAGAATTTGGTGGGGGAGGGGGGAGGTTGGGGTTTTTTAAAATTAATCTGACAAATGAGATTGTATTTCTGGTTGATGCAGCTGGGTGTTGCCATTATGATTGATGAATTTCAAGTCCAAGTCTGTTACATTTTTCCCCCAGCCCGGTTCAAACAGATATTTAAAGCCACCCATAGATTTTAAGACTTAGTCGAAAGAGCTGTTGCAGACACTTGTGCCTAATTAATGCTGAATATAAGTCTGAAATATTGTTCAGTTCATTACATTTGAAATTTACAGAAAATGAACCATTGCACTGCGAACTACTTGGGTGTCAGCTCCAGAAACTCCAGCACATTGTGGTGGCAATATCTACAGTTCTGAACAAGACAGAATTCAAATACTCCGCTGAAGATCATCCTGTTTCTCTGGTGAGATATATACAAATTTCCTAAAGATATGAGGTTTTTTTCTCGTATTACTGGCTTTTCACAATTCCATACAAGATTTACCAGCTAACCTTGGAATAATATCTCTGCTAGAATTTTGAGTCTGTATAAAAATTGTCTGGCTACATTAAGAAAATAAGATGTAATTGCATGCTGAAGTCGCGAAGCAATAGAAAGAATGCCACTGTAACTAAAGTGTTGAGAGAGAAGGTCTGGCAGATTGGAATGCCATCTGAAAGACACCAAGAAGAGACTTGATGAAAGTCCTATCTTTTGTGTAGTCCTAGCAATTACCACAAAATGCTGAGGTGAGCTGAATGAGAAAGTTCTACGTCATTCCCGGAGAATATAGCATGATTGCTCAGCCATCCCTTACAAGAGGTAGAGGTGAAATGGTATGTATCAGAAAGTCATAAAGATTGATGGCATCTGCTGCTTCCAAATGTATCCATCTGCATGCAAACCACTTGCAGTGTGAGCTGATGGAAAACAAAGTCTGTCTGCCCAGGGAAGGTGCTCTAGTAGGCTGAATTTCCAAAGGCCATTTAACCAGCTGAAGCAAGAATGTCCCAGAGAAATCAGCTGGGTCACGATAAGAATTCAAAGCCACAAAACTAAATAAAAAGAGATTATTAGCTACATTGTAGTAAGCAAACAGTAAAGTCTTAAATGATCAATACTTGACAAGAGACATGTCACAAACTTCATGTATAGGTCAGGCACACACAAAGTTTTTCAAATAAATCGACTGACTTCTGGACAAGGCACATAAAATGTCACTTTTTATCTCTCAGTTGATATTTTTCTCGCAGAGTAAAAAAATGAAAAAAAATCACCTCCCTCAGAGATTTGATCGAAAAGATAGTTGCTCCTGATACAAGTTTAAGGGGAAAAAACTGCAATCAAGTGGAAATTTTTGTCACTACCTTAATCTCTGATTTGTAGAAGGTTGTGCTTTGGGATATTTGGTATGTCTGAGAATTGCCACCAAAGAGCCCTTCTGTTCTTTAATCGCTGCACTAAATCTTAACAAACGTGAGCATGAAAACTATTGTGCTGTACTTGTGAGGCATATATCAAAGTTATATTTTTAAAGCTTGGAAAGGCAGTTGAATCATGCATGCTCTTTATGGAGCTCTGATCAGGCTGATAAAGGCAGTTCAGCTTCAATAAACGCTTTTTAAGTGAATGTTTTGGAAAGCGAATAGGAAATTCAAAGCTCAAACTGTTGCCTAACTGCTCCCACAGCACTTTGATCACTTCGCTGCTGACATTTTGTTAAAAATGTCTTGTTTTTATTAAAATGTTGGGATCTGGGGATTTAGAAAGTTAAGTGTAGTCACTGAAAAATAATATACAGTAAAACTGAGTGACATAACTTATTAAGTACTTTGTACACATTTCTTAAAAAAGAAAACTTTTTCCCTGTGGGGTCAAACACAGCTTTGCACTTCTCTGAAAAAAGGTTCATATTGTTAAAGCAAGACGAGTGCAGAAGATAAATCAAACAGCAGTGCTTTGCCTGAGGCAACGCCCCTCTCAAGTTATAAGACTTTGCTATGAAAAAATGTAGACGTGCAATAATTTAAAAATTAATAACATATAAAAAACATCATAAATGGAGACCGTGAATTTTCTGTGTCATGCTTCTGTTAAATATTTATGTCAGATTATTTTCTGTCGAAGGACATCAAGGACAAGCTGTCACAATTACCTTAGTTTTCTCATTACACAGAATACATCTATCTATCTATCTATCTATCTATCTATCTATCTATCTATCTATATCTTCAGCAGTATAAAGTTCCTTCCTTCTCAGGTATTAAAGGTTTTTTAACAATAGGCGATTTTTACAAGATAAATTGCAATGTGCGACCATGGATGCAAAGTAAGAATTAAATCCTCATTCCATACCAGACATGTTGGAACTTCAATATGATCTGGAGTCAAAGGCAGCCAAATGATATGCCACAACTGATATCGATACTGCACTTTTCTCAATCCCTCTGGTAGCAAAGTGCACGGTTTGCTTTCACTTGGAGGGGTGTCCAGTATACCTGGAATCAACTGCCCCGGGGGTGAAAACATAGCTCCACCATCTGCCATGGACTGATCCAGACTGCACGGAGTGAAGTTCCAAAACACCTGCAATATACTGAGGGTATCATTGTCTAGGGAAATACAATGGAAGTTTTTGAGAAAGGGAAGAAAATAACCCAAATTCTTCTGAAAGCTAGTTTTGTCATAAAGTAAGGTAAAGGGACCTGTACAGGAGATCCAGTTCTTGGAACTAAAATGGCAGAATGGACACCACCATGTGCCTATGGATGTGATTAACAACCCATTTGGACAGGATCAGCCGTGCAAAATATGCCCTACTCAGAAGCTGGGGAGCATGTTCTCACATGGAAAATCTGGCAAAGACCATCAGAAGAAACCCAAGGTCAACCATCAGAGTTTTGGAGCCAGGGCAATTGAGGATAAGAAGCCCACTACACTCCAACTGAAAAAAGAGATATTAACAGACTGTAAGGGGATTTGATCTGCCTCAGAAGTTGTTGGTACAGAAGCATGTCTCCTCCAGGCACTGTGATTGCCCATGCTAAGCTGGGTGTTCCCCTCAACACATCATGTGACCAGTGTTACATAGAATAGTGGGTGGCACTGATTATATAACGAGTACAAATGGGAAAATCCAATTTACCAGGAATTCTGGAAGAGATTATGGACTGGTCAGAAGGCTGAGATTTTGGAGAACTGCCAGAGAAGGTGACTCAGATGAGATAAGGATATCAAGATTGGAATAGATCAGGTGGACCTAGACTGGGAGTGAAAGGGTGAGATATTTACAGCCCGATGGGCCCATGAAAGATCGGGACACCTAGGAAGGGATGCAACAGACAGCTGGGCTTGTGATTGAGGGGCGGACTACAGAGGCTACCACACAGGTTATCCACCAGTGTGAAACATGTGCTGCCATCAAGCGAGCCACATGAGGGAAAGCTCCTTGGAATAGAGAGTGGCTGGGTTTCATATATGGTGAGGCCTGGCAAATTGACTACCTTGGACCACTGCCATGAACACACCAAGGCGGGAGCTACATACTCACCATGGTAGAGGCAATAACTGGCTGGCTGGAAACATATGCTGTAAACCATGCCACTGCTCGAAACACCATCTTAAGCCTTGAGAGACACCTTTTATGGCAACAGGGTACCCCAGGGAGAATTGAATCTGACAATGGGGCTCATTTTTGAAATTACCTTATAAACTCTTGGGCAAAGAAACATGGCATTGAGTGGATATATCACATCCCTCATCACCCACAAGCCTCTGGAAAGATTGAGAGGTATGATAGACTGCTGAAGACTATGTTAAGAATGTTAGGTAATGAGACATGGAGGCATTGGGGTGTAAATTTAGCAGAAACGCCACAGCTGGGGATCTGCTAACCACCCTGGTCCTGCCCAGACTAAACCCCTACACTCTGTAGGGGGAGATAAGGTACTACACATAAGGAAGTGGCTGGAGAAGTCTGTGTGGATTTCTCCTCTGAGAAAAGGAAAACCCATTAATGGGATTGTCTTTGCCCAAGGACCAGGATGTATTTTGTGGGTAATACAGAAGGACAGGGAGGCCCAGTGTGTGCCTCAAGGAGGTTCAACCTTGAGGAGAAAATAATCTGTGGTGTATGATACAAGAAGTAAAGTAGCAGGAATGACATGAACTGATGAAAAATGAATTTTAAGCTCAAGTCAAGGATCTGGAGGGGTGGAAGAAGCCTATGAAATGAGAAAATAATATCTATTTGTGAAAGGACAGGGGATAGTATTTAAGGAAAATGTACAGATCTGTATGTTGGATATAGAGGATGTAGTTTAAGTTGTATGTGTTAGTAGGAGGAGATTTCAATAATGATGAATAAAAGTAATGGAACAGATAGAAGATATATGAATTATGTGACATCTGAGTATGATGCACATAGCATGGAATAAGGGGTGGAGATTGTACTGGATCTGGCTGTGACAGAGTTCATTTTCCCACAGCAGCCCTCACAGTGCTGTGCTTTGCATTGGTAGCAGGAAAGGTGTTGCTAACACACCAGTGTTTTGGCTACTGCTGATCAGTGCTGGCACAGCATCAGCACTGTCTCTCAACATTCACCCCACATCAAGAGCTGGGAGTGGGCAAGATCCTGAGAGGGGACCCAGCTAGGCCGGCTGACCCAAACTGAGGGAAGGGGTATTGCATACCACATGATGTCAGCTCAGACATAAAGCTAAAGGAAGGAGGAGGAATGGGGCATATTCATTTTTTGGAGTGTTTGCCTTCCGAAGCAACCACCAAGTGTGCTGAAACACTGCTTCCTGGGAAGTGTCTGGACATCTCTCGCTGATGGAAAGTAGAGAATGAACTTTTTTTTTTTCCTCTTTGCTTATGAACACACAAATTTTCTCTTTTGTTTTAGTAAACCACCTTATCTCAACCTATGAGTTGTTTTCCATTTTATTTTGTCTCCCCTGTCCGGCTGGAAAGGGGAGTGGTAGAGCAGCTTGGTGGTCATTTGGCCTCCAGCCAAGGTCAACCTACCACACCTCTACATTAAACTTACTCAGAATCTAATATATTTAAATGGCATAAACATAAATCATAACAGTGGGTTACGGACTGGAAGTGCTTTAATGCTTAGTGCTCTGCAAGTATGACTTCTTAAGTATATTAATATCCATCAGGCAGTGACAATTGTTATTTTTTTCTCTTACAGTGCTAGTTGGTAGGATGCTGCAGCTCAAGAGAAATCCCACTATTGGAAAAAAGAGCAGATTTTATGGGAAGAAAGACCAAAAAAATACTAAAGAATTGACTATTCATAGTAGATTGACATGGAGGATTTTCTTTCCCAGAACGAAATGTAATAGAGGGGAAGGAACTGAGATTCTACAGATTTCAGTTAATGTAGTTTCATTATCTTACATTCATGAATCTTATTAGAAATGGGAAAGATTTAAGGAAGAGATGTTTATCCTCAAAATGTATCAAATTTCCAAGAAGTTTCATGGGAGTAAAATGTATTTCCATTTTGAGACTGTACTTCCATGAAGAGGTCAGTATTCCCTTAAATAAATAAATACATAGATAAATACATTCTGCCGTGGATGACAGCTTTCTAGCAGATCTGCGCTTTGCTTTGTGAAATTATTTGTTGTAATTTCTGTTTATTGATTCCCAAAACTATACTTTTAATTGTATAAATCTAATTAAGGTGATTTTCTTTTTCTTTTTAATAGTAGTGATTATTTTGACTGATGTAATCTTGTGAGCTAGCAATTTATTTCTTGCATATACATCATGATTCACTGAATCATAGAATAGAAGCACAGAAAATAAATTTAAAAACCCATTGAAATGAAAGTGTCCTATTAAGAATATAAAATTTTATACCACCAGTGGTTTGATTGAGTTTTCTGCTTTGTTTTCTATCTTTCCATGCAAACTCTAGGTTTCTTAGTATAACTCCTACATCCTCTTTGCATTGATGAACAATTCTTAATCCTTGTTTTACAGCAACACTCCAGAGGAGCAGAGGAAATTAATGTTTCATTCATCACAATAGATAGATAATTTTATTCCTTTGGTTTAGATAATATACTGAATTTAAATGTCCTATGCAGATGTATACTATTTATTTTCATGGGCAAATTTTGAAAAAGATTCTTAGAGAGTTAATTCAGCACTTAGGCATTACTTTGCTTCAGCATATCTTCAGTATTCCTCTTCCAGAATAAAACCAAGTTTAGCCTAGTGGCCTCCTTTCACACAAATACCCTCCACAACCCACATTTTGCATACCATGGGTTGCACATCTGCAAACATAACAGCTAACGTTATAGGTAGGTGTATAGATAGGTGGTGCTATGATTCTGTGTATCAAAGGGCAGACTTCAGCCATAAAAGCTGACAGTAAGTACCTCTTCACATTTTATTCTGAAAAGCAACTGGCATTTTTTCCCCTCTATGCTCTGAGGGAGCTCACAGAATAATAGGTGAAATGTCAAGAATAATTAAGAAAAATGATGGTGGTATATAGCAGCACAAGAAATTCATCTTTTCTGCTGTGATCTTCCAGCCCACCTTCCCTTCTGCTTTTAAATGTCATCTCTGTTCTCAAATTATTTAGGATAGGCCTTGAGAGAGGGTAGAATATTTTTAGGTAATTTAACACACTCTTTGGGTTGAATTCCTGATGTCTATTTTTCTTCAAAACCCTCCAGACAAAAAGGCTTCTTTTAATTCCTTTTCTGTGTTCAAGTGTGATAAAATTAAGTGGAGTAGTTTATTTATTATTAATAATTAAGTAGGAAGGAGATCAAGACCTTTTTCTTCCTCATCTTCTGAAAATGGTTTCATACATTTTATTTTACCATGATTCCACTGTTTCTTTGTTCCCAAGTGTAAACTTTGAGAAAACTCTTGCCTGCTCCTTGGAAATAAGGTGTCCAGAATGCACTAGAGCAATTCCATTTTGAAAGACTTCAGAACTCAGGCTTGCTTCAATTTTACATCAAATTTGTTGTAATGTACTTAACAGTAACTTCCACAAGTATCCTGCTTTCTGCTGACAGGCAGCAGGATTTCAGTCTTTATTTTACAGTTATAATATAGATAAAATTGTCTTTGTGCATTTTTAAAAACTATTTTTTTTAGTATAAAACCTTGATCAAAAAGCGTATTGCCGTTTCACTGTGGAACTTAAGTATTTGGAGAAGAAAATGAAGAGACAAAGCAGCAGGAGAAACTGAACATGAAGATCAAATAACTGTAGATATTCTACACATGGATAGAGCTCACACAAAAATTTCGTAAAACTGAAAATGTAAAACATTTCTGGCTTAATATTATACAAATGATTACTAGGACTAAAAGCTTTTACTTTTTTTTTTTATTATTCACATTTTCCCCTTAAGATTTTCCTCACCTGTTATTCTTGCAGAATCCTTGAACAACCCTTTCTTACTTTTTCTGCAGTCTCACCTTTGTTACCTTTCATGGCTCTAGCCTATGCAGTTTTGTCAGCACTCTTTCCCAGAGTTTTGGCAATTTTCTCGGATGCATGAGCCAAGATTATGCCACTGTGTTGCATTAAAATTAGGCTTTGGATCACAGAAACACGACACTCTAGGAGCTTTAAAAACCTTCAGACTATTTTGACAAGAGACTCAATTCTATTGCCTGATCATCACTGCTTAATGTCATTTGATATGTTCTGAGGTGTCAAATACAACTTCATGGGACAGGTGTGATGAGAGGCTACAAACACGAGCCATCAGTGTGCCCAGGTAGCCAAGAAGGTCAATGACATTCTGACCTATATAGTAAAACGTGTGATGGCAGCAGGACCAGGGCAGTGATCGTCCCCCTGTACTAGGTGCTGTTTAGGTCACACCTCAAGTGCTGTGTCCAGTTTTGGGCCCCTCACAAGAAAGGCATTGAGGTGCTGGAGTGAGTCCAGAGAATAGCAACAAAGCTGGTGAAACTCTAGAGAGTAAGTCCTATGGGGAGCAGCTGAGGGAGCTGCGATTGTTTAGCCCTGGAGAAAAGAAGGCTCAGAGGGGACCTTGTCGCTCTCTACAACTACCTGAAAGGAGGCTGTAGACAGGTGGTGGTTAGACTCTTCTCCTAGGGAACTTGCAACAGGACAAGTGGACATAGCCTGAAGCTGCACCACAGGAAGTTCAGTTTGGACATCAGGAAGAATTTCTTCACAAAAAGGGTTGTCAAGTGCTGGAATGGAATACACAGGAAGGTGGTGGATGCACCATCCACGGAGGTGTTCAAGAAACAACTGACTGTGGCACTTAGCGCTATGGTTTAGTTGACAAGGTCAGTCAGAGGTTGGACTCGACGATCTTGGAGGTCTTTTCCAACCTAAATAATCCTATAGTTTTATGAAAATCAATAAGATAATTTAATATGTGTATTTTTTTCTACCGTGGTACAACCTGGAATCAGTAAAACAGCTTAAGTTTGTGAATAGCTTGAATTCACAATTACAGTCTTGCCCATTCCAATGGTTAAAAAGATGAGATAGTAAGTGTATTTTGTAACCTTCAGACCTTGTGAAATTTTGCATTCAACAAATAAAGCAAATATAAATGCAGAAAAAGAGATAATTATCCATCAATTACTGGAAGGTTTTATTTGTAGGCAATAAATATGGGTCTTATTTGGGTAAGAAAATATGAGGAAAGTTGGAGGTTTGCATCCGTCTTAGCACTGCTTCATTTTGTTACTGTTGAAGTCAGATAGGAGAACAAATTCCCTCTACTAAAAGATTTGAAGAATCTTCTTATTTATAACATAAACTGATGGGAAATGTTTCATACAGTTTAGTTGGACTAGACGAGGTAGAATTGTATCTTTTGGATTTATTTCTATCTACACAAAGAGTAATCATTTTCACAACAGCTGTGTCAGGTAGATCAATCAATGTAATAATATTTGCTGACTCTCAACAACAAAATCGTAACAGGACATCGTGTAAATGACCTCTAGTCACATACTGTTCAGCTTTTCTTACCCACTCAGACAACCAACTTGAGATTTGTCTCACCTAAATTGACTTATCTGAAGTTGGACATTCAGTTTAACACTGATGTCTAAAATGTCTCAGTAGAAAAAAGGAAAAGAAAAAAATACAAGACACGGAAACACACTTGCAGTCAGAAAGTAATATCAGCATGAAAAGGTAATTCTTTATTACAGTGAGAGAGAATCTGAATGAATTATTTAGACTAGCCTCCTGCTTATTTTGATTGACTTAAGTTTCATGGACTTTCCCACTTGACTTTCTTTAACACTACATTCTGAACAGCAGGTTTAACCGCTCTGTGATCTTAGTATCTCTGTTTTATACATCTTCTTGAGTCAAATTTCTGAAATTACATTAACAGTTGGGGAGAGAAACAGAACCAGAACCAGATCTCATACATGTGATCATGAGTAAAATTGTCCCCAAACAGCTGTTAGAGTTATGTTCTCATTTTTCATGGACTATAGGTAGGAACCGGCAAAAATTTAGCCTATGGAGTTT
Organism: Cnemophilus loriae; assembly: GCA_013397755.1. Lineage (NCBI taxonomy): Eukaryota > Metazoa > Chordata > Aves > Passeriformes > Corvidae > Cnemophilus > Cnemophilus loriae. The sequence goes on along the minus strand of VZTF01007972.1, from coordinate 983,976 downwards.
GGAAAGATAGAGTCAAAGACTGCTACATTAATTATGTCAAATTTATATCTACAGCTATTCAGAAAAAGGGATAAAATTGATATCACAGTAAAGGGAAAAGCACGATATATTTCCAACACACAAAAAGAAAGTCAGTATTTCGGAAAAAAATAATTATAAAGAATGGCAGATGATGGAAGTAATTCTAGTACTATAATATAAACTAGGATAAAGCACATAGGTTTAAAAGAATATAGACTCCTTTAAAAAATGTAGGTCAAGTTTACACCTCTCACAGATTAATCGCCATTGAAAACACCCATGCTCAGCAAACAGCTAAATTTTCTAGCCTATAATTTTCTTAATTGCCTGAAATTCCATTTTTGCTTATGCTTAGAATTCTTCTTGTCTCCTCTTGAGGATGCACAGCCCTCAGCTATCTCCAGATGGAATTCATAAGTTTCCTAAGAAGGCCAATGCTGAAGTTCTGAAACTTGTACCATGACAGTGCCTGACAGTTACTGAGCCACTTATAAAACTCTGTTTCAATTGCTTTGCCTTTAAAACAGAGCTGTCAGAAAAAGGTGATGAGGGCAGGCATTGCTCATGTTTTGTATGACAGACTCTTGGTTAAAGAAATCACTTGGGAGATTAGAGTTCAGTATCTTTAATCTAAAGGATTTCAAACTAAAATCTGATTGGTTTTTTTCTCCTGAGGAGTATGCCCTGATCACCACATAAGCATAAGAGAGGAAAGCAGGAAATAAGAGGGAGAAAAGAAAATGGGAACACACTTTTCACCTCATGTTGAAGCTCTGTCACTGGTTAGTCAAGAAAGCAAGATTCATGAGCCCTGAAAGAGAACAAACACAACTCTTTAGCTTTAGAGCTAAGAATTTCATAGCTAAAGAGAGGCACTAGCACTTGTTCAAAATTGTTAGTAATTTTCTCAGTTCTCACATCCTTGGCCCTAAGCCCATGATAGAGAGAACTGTCCTGTTGTACTAGTGCCTACCCATGAAGCCTCTGTCCCTGATTATCACTGGCTCAGTGCAGTAGAATTCCTTGGAAAAAGACAGTGATGCTGCAGGTTATCCCACGATCGTACCGGTAACAGATCTAATACTGATAGTGCAGAGATAACTGAAATTCACTATTCTTCAGACAAAAAAAAAAAAAGGATCCCTCATTCAACAACCAGAAAGCAGCTTGATGAATCATATAAGAACTTGTTACCTTTCCACAGATACCCTCAATATTTTCTTTTTTTTAAGAGAAGTAAGCTGAAACAACGGGAAGGTAGTATTGGCTCCAGCAACACGCATTTAACATCTTTCCACCTTCCCATAATTGTGACCAGATGCAGACATTCCACCAAATTATCCAAAAGAGTCCAGGTTTACCTCACAAGAAATTTTCTCTCTTATTTATTTAAACATATTTTCATTTACTTATTATAGGGCCTGTATCCTCGCCCCACCGATTTTTCATGTCTTTCCTTAGCGAAAAAATGAGTATATGATACAGTTCATTACAAAATTATCAAGGGCAAGGTATGTAGTACATAGCAAATGCAAGGTAGGAGCCCACACTCTCAAGCAATTAAAGTTTAGGGTATGTCTTTTTAAATGCCACACAAACCAGTGTCTTTCATCAGATAATGACCCAAAACACATTAACAATAGTGCCAGACGGAAGCAACAGATAGTTAAGATGGCAGTCACATTCTTGGACAAATCAGTATCTGGATATTAAATGGGCAAATGTTGAAATACTGACTGGATAGAGTTCTGTGGTTAACTCTGAATCAGATTCTCTCTTACCAGTCATCTTGCTCAATGTGAATGGATTTAAAGTGATAGAAAAAATAAAATCTTCTTCGATAACTTCTTTTGCCCACTCTTTTTTAGCATAAACAGTTTTAGAAGATGAAATTTAGAGGAGAATTCATGAAGTTAAGTGAATAATCTTGAGTTTTGCAGGTGTGGGGATTCCCTGATGATGCAGCCCATCATTCAAATTTAGTTTGTTTAATATAGCATATAAAGAATTAGCAACGACAGTGGTTGCATTTATTAAAATAATGTTGATCTTTACAGGATGTTTAAAAAAAACAAAAAAACAACCAGATGCCCATTTCCTATACTTCCTTGTATATTATAGTATCTTAGATTTTAAAATATGTGTCTGTTTATCCTTTCAAAAGCAGACACTGTTTCAATATTTCTTTTCAACTATTGAATTGTGTTAGTCTTGCAAATATGCACAATACCATACAGGTAATGCACCAGTCTAAATAAAAAGAGGGTGTTTTGTGAGATCCTGGGAGGCATCTGATCTCCCACAGTTTTTACAAAGAGAAATTGGAAAGAAACATTAATCCTAGAAAAGAAAGAGCAACAGACTAGCACTTATGGGAATCTCCTGGTCTGCAATGATATCAAAGTTGTTCATATGGATATCAAGTGAAAGCCAAAATAATAACATTTGGATTCGGACTTTGAACAAACCAAAATATATTTCATCTTATTATAGAGAATATGGCAAGCTGTTGAGTTTGGATACAGTTTTCAGCATAATCTGAAACGTATTTGTGGTGATTTCAGAGGGTTCAGCAATGGCTTTGTCCTGATGACGAATGACATCCTGATGTCCTCATGGATGACCAATTGCTGCAGCATGTGGTTCACCAATTTCCCTACAAAAGGTTCTTTGCAGAGATTAATTTTGAGAAAATTACATAATATCCAATTTCTTCAACTCAAGAGTTACTCCTGCCTGCGGTGAATCTGAACATTCCAACATACAAGTCCCTTGAAATTACAATTAAGCATCCTTCCCATCCTCTCTGTTTACCTCTCTGCCTTGGGCACAGTCATGTACCCAAACACAATCCTGCATGTGGTCCTGAACAGTTAAATAGAAATGCAATTTCTGGAGCTCATCAATGACTTAGGTACTGAACTTCATTTTTGAATTTGTGAAGATGTCCTTGTCTTTGAGAGTGGAATTGTGGAGGAGGAAACATCTAGGATGTCAGAATTTGCAAAATCAGTTAATGTTTAAGAAAAGCTGAAGATACATCATTTATCAAGAAATTCTCAATGTTTACATGTATGGTTATAAACCAAACTGTGCCAGGGAGCATAAATTTTGATAAAGATGGAAATTAGTGCAGATAGATATCTGCACTAATATATTTAGAGTGATCCTTGTCACCTTTTTGATCTGGCGAAGTAACTTTCTAAATGAACAGCAGAGGACAATTCAGAAATTAGCATAAGACACAGACTATTCCCAAAAGTCCATATCTGTTCCCAGATGTAGGGCAGGGTAGGTAAATAACAGACTTTAGTTGAACAGACAGGAACATGATGTGCTGGTTTGTCTCAGGTTCAGGGGACAGACTCTATTTTATTTATTATTTTAATCATAGATAAATACTCTAGAACATCCTTTAAATCATTTTTTCCTGCACAGATTGCTCTGCTACCAGAGTTCTAATCCACTTTGATAGGAAAAGGATGCTTTTACTTTAATCTAATCTACTGAAAAGTTGTTCATAAAGGATGCCTGCTGTTTTCCTATGCATGTATTTATACTCTCAATTTATTGTTGAATAGATGATCAAAACACAAGAATGTCAATTTGAAGGTAACTTCAAAAAACTCCTATTTGATTCATTTCTTATTTGAAGCTGAAATAAATATTCTCATTACAGAACAGGCATAGTTTGATCTAGAAAATAAGACACCATGTTTCAATATGATCTGACTGGAAGTTGCATTTGATCACTTAAACACAAAATTACATACGTATAGACTATTTCCGTTGCTATGACCCACCAAAGGGTGAAGCTACTGCATTAAAATCAGCACAAATAATAATTGCCTATTAAAGAAATAATTTCAAGATTTAGTTATAACATCAAATTTTGAATTACATTTCAAAATATTGTGGAGCCATAACATTTTATTTTAGTTTCTAAAACACTATTATAGGAGAGAAAAAAATTTGTATCATTGCAAGTAATAAAATCTTTTTCTAACACAAACATTTGGCAAGATTTCCTATTAGATCTTCTTTATAGTTGTATTAAAAGACAGCTCTAGGGTGCTGATGTTTATTCACAGAATGTATTCACCACAAAGAGTAGCTGTGCATGTATCTTCTTAACGAAGACCTTAAGCTGTCCTAAGTGCTTTTCCTCACCTGTTAAAAGGTTAGTTTTAGCTCAAACATTCTATTTGTTGTCAAAATTTTGGAATTGTAGACCTATATTAGAAGCTGATCTAAGTACTTCAAGGTCGTTTCATATCTGGCAGTACAACGCTAATAATAATAATTTTCACTAATAACATCAGAGCTGCAAGCTTATATGAAAGCAAAGTCTTGGTCTGTTGGCCACAAACCATACTAATAATGTTGAAGCCCTTTAAGGTCTGCTAAATTGCTGTGGGTTTTGTGGTGGGTTTTGGTTTGGATTTTTTTTGTTTGGCTGGTTTGTTTGTTTGTTTGTTTGGGTTTTTTCTTTTTGTTATTGTTTTGGTTTTGGTTTTTTTGTTTGCTTGTTTTGTTTGGTTTGTTGGGTTGGGGTTTTTTTCTGTCCAAACTTTGAAGAGATCAGATTTAATAATTTATATTCTTCATTTGTTTTTCCATAAACCACTTCTCTTTCTCCCACACTTCAACCAAAAACTGATTTTATGCTTATCAACAAGCATGTAAATGTCATTAAAAGCCTTTGGAAGATTTAGTTAAATAGTTGACTTGCAGTGGAAGCCCTTCCAGGAATATTTTCCAGTAGGCCTATATTCTCCTATTACAAGAAACATCTACTATTTACCCAACACTAAATTATCTACATGCTTTTTTTTTCAGATGAAAGTCCTTCTTACTGTCAACCACTGAGTTGAAAACTGACCAAAATCTGAAAGTTACATGAATAGTTGACTTTGCATTCATGCATTGCATGAATATTAAGGACGTTGTGAGACACAGCATTAGTTACTATAAGGAATTTTGAGTAAGTGGAAAAGTTAACATTTTAGAAATTGCAAAAGCCAGTGTATGCGGAACATTAAGAATGGAACAAGTTTAAGAATGTAAGAAGAGCTGTATGCGTACTGATTTGAACACATACTAATTAAGTTGTATAAAATTTGATCACGAAATAGCAGTCTTCATAATAATGAAAGAAATTATAGGAAAATAAAATATGTCTTCAGGTCAATTTTTTTTTTCCAGTTAATGACTTAATATATAGAAATAAGAATAGGTACTTATTCCATGCTTGCAAGTAAGTCTTCTGTCTAAATACTGACATTCTCATATGAACTAAGGGTTTGATTCAGTGAGCTCATTACCATAACACGACACATCTCACTGGGTTTTCATCTTCCTCTGCAGTGTTACGCAAATCTCCCACAGGTCCTACGTGGCTTCTGCCAATCAAATATGAACGTCACAGATACACTAGGCTATCTTATATGGAATTGGAAACCTTTTATTAGGATGGATCAAACTAAATATCTAAAGAGTATAACAGGAACTTTATAAGCCATGATCACTGCCACATGGAAGCTGTAGTGAAATTGTGTTGCTTGCAATACAGAAATTAACCGACACCACAAAAATGAATCTCACTACTAGACATTGACTAGAATTAAATTAAATTCAAAACGTTTACAATTGTATGCACAGAGAAAGGTTATTCCTGTAATGCATTCTTATTTTCACAGATAAAGATTTAATGAACTTAAAGATGTTTTCTGTCATGTTGAACAGAAAATAAAGTACTAAGAAATAACAGAAATATATGGAAGAACTTTTATGAAAGTCACACTCTAAAGAAGTTCAATGCTATATTATGAAAAGTGGCACACAAAAATAGTACAAGAGAATCTGGAAGACTGGTTATTGCTGTTCACTAACAACAGAACATGGACACAAAATCCCAATAATTAAATTTGTATAAATGGATCTTTTTTGATGTGGCTATTAAAAAAAATAGGATTTAGTAGCCCTCACAACCCTCATAAAGTTGTAGATATTTAGTAGCTCTGGATCTGTAAAAAGTCCAGCACGATATTGAGAATCAAGGGAAAAACCTCAGGGAAGAAAACAGTCTCTGGAGATGTATGAAAAGATAAGTCCAAAGTCGAGAGTCAATATCAGGAGCAGAGAATTAAAAACTGATCAGGAGTTAAAAAGAAGAGCTAAAAGAGAGTTAGGAGCTACAGTTGTGCAACTGTTAGACATCAGGAATGAAGTATAGGAACAGACATAAATAGGTATTCTAACATACAGCTAGCTACCTCTTGAACACTCTAATGGCTGTTAAACATTCAGTGCACAAATATTAGTTTTAAATCTAAATTAATTTGTCTTATTAGAGGGAATTTATACGAAAGCTTTGAGAACCAGAATCAGAATCAATTAGGCTGGAAAAGACCTCTATGATATTGAATCCAGCCCAGTGCCTCATCCACTATTTCCTTAAACACCTCCAGGGAAGGTGATTCCGCCCCCTCCCTGGGCAGTTCATTTCCATGTCTAATCACCCCTTCCGCGAAAAACTACTTCCTAATGTCCAGCCTAAACCTACCTGATGCAGTTTGAGACTGTCATCTTGTCCTGTCATCAGTTGCAGGAGAGAAGACACCACCCCCTCCTGGCTCCACCCTCCTTTCAGGCAGTTGTAGAGACTGATAAGATCTCCTCTGAGCCTCCTCCTCTCCGGGCTAAACAACCCCAGCTCCCTCAGCCACTCCTCCTAAAGCTTGTGCTCCAGACCCTTCACCAGCTCTGCTGCCCTTCTCTGGACTTGCTCCAGCGCCTCAATGCCCTTCCTGAATTGGGGGGTCCAAAACTGGACACAGCACTAGAGACGTGGCCTCACCAGTGCCAGGTACAGGGGGACGATCGCTGCCCTGCTGCTGCTGGCCACGCTATTGCTGATACAGGCCAGGATGCCACTGGCCTTCTTGGCTACCTGGGCACGCGCTGGTTTGTGTTCAACCAGCTGTTAACCATCACCCTCAGGTCCTTTGTGCTGGGCAGCTTTCCAGACACTGCCCCCAGCCTGTAGCTCTGCACAGAATTGTTCTGGCCAAAGTGCAGAACCTGGAATTTGATCTCATTCAACCTCATACCATTAGCCTCAGTTCACTGATTCAGCCTATCCAGATCGCTCTGCAGAGCCTTCCTATCTTCCAGCAGATCAACACTTCCACCCAACTTGGTGTTTTCTGCAAATTCACTAAGGGTAGACTTGATCCCTTCATCCAGGTCATCAATAAAGATATTAAACAGGACTGGGACCAAAAATGATCCCCTGATCTCCATAAAATTATGAATAGTTTCTCAGCCATGGATTATGGCCTTTCTCCACGCCTGGCACATACACTGTATAGAGTAAAATAGTTTGAAAGTATTTATTACTATGGATATTACTGTGTTATATAACATTTCTTTTGTATTTCATGTAACAGCTGAATCCTAAAGCCAGATCATTTCAAACTGGAAATTCAAGCATGTGCAGGAGGACAGTAAATAAAGGAGAAGTTAATTTCTCATAATCATAAGTCCTTCACTAATCTGATCTGAAGGAGGAATACCAAAAATGGCAACTAGTTTAGATGACAGAGGACAAATAAAAAACAGTGGGATAAACAGTACATTGAATATTAAAAGGCTAATGCATGTAAGAATATACAATCAGAAGCACTGTTGCTAGGAAAACCTAATTTAATTATATAAGAAGGAAGATGAAAATAATTGTTTCATCATTCTGAAGAGGAGTTCCTTAGAAAAAATATCAAGACTGAACTTTTTCATTAAAATTGCCCAATAACCAACAAGAAAATAACTGAGAAGTAATATTGAAGAAAAAGATCCAGGAAGGGAGCATCCCTTCCCAGAAATATACAAGTTTCCAGACATGTTTAGACTGTGCTTATTCTTTTTTTTAAAGCTACTGGTAGATTCTTTGTTTAATGATTTAGGTATTATCTCATTTGCTTGGGAAAGGAAAGAGGCTTTGTTCTTATTATTCAGATTTATACCTTTAGAGAGTACTTCAGCTCTTGAATCCAGATTCAGCCTGTTCCTAGATGATGAGTTTGGGAATCTTGCTATTGCAAAGATCAACTAATTTCTTTGTATGGTGTGTATATATACAGATATATATATATATACCCAGCATTGAGGGTGTCGACTGCCATGAATCTCATTTCTTCTCTTCTACAAATATCACCCTTTAGATGGTTACCTCATTACTCTGAATTTCATTCTTGGAGGAAGGTTTCCAAGTCTTAGGTAATGCAACCTTATGAATCATAACACTTAAGGGCATTTGCTGAATGTCTGCTTCAGAGATACACTGTTAGCATTTGTCTCTGAGAACTCAGGAAAAATTGATGAAGTCCTCAAGACTGAGAACAAAAAACAAAACAAAACAAAGAGACAAGATGCCTGTCTTAAAATGGAAAAGAATGGCGAAATAAGTGAGAACAGAAAAGATGTTGACCAGCTGGTCAACTTGATTTTGCAGAAAAGTACCATAAAAATAATAAACAAAATGTTTGTAACTACATAGGAGATAACGAGGAGAAAAATAACAACAACATTCTAAGAGCAACTCCTGTCAAACGATTCTCTTTTTTAACTTTTTTTCCTAACTATGACAAGGTAGCAAACCTTGTAGATAAAGGAGAAGCTGTAGATTTTCCGTATTTTGATTTTTCAAAGGCTTTCTATGTGTTACTATTACTAATGAACCTTGCCAAATAGCTAGGACGTATCAGGTTTTTCAGGACTCTACTAAGCAGTCAGTGTTACTTATTAATAATGATTTGAACAATACAATAGGAAGACAGGATTAGAAGTGAAAATTACCCTAACCAATTGGAAAAGCAACATGATAAAATAACATGACATGTTTTAAGACTGTGTCTGAAGTCCTACAAGTAAGTAGGAATACTTTTCACATACACAGGTTAAGAAGAAACAGATTATATGGCAGTTACAGCAAAAGTTCTGGAAATTTTAATGGCTGAATAATGTTGCACTTAGTGAAATGAGGAAAATATTCTAATGGATATAATTACAATTTTATCTCTAACTTTAAGGCCTCAATACCAGTTGAAAAAGTAACCATTTGAAATGCTCTGATACAAATTGTTTGGCTTTTTGTTCCACTGAAAAAGGGTGATAGTCTCCCTGTGTTATATTCACCAGAGCCATATGGAAGATAATATAGATCCTTTCAAATGGCACTAAAGATTTGTATTTAGGAAACTGAACCAATGCCTGGGTATTTACGTATAAGCTACATGTTTACATGTAGTCAAAGGAGATGCAGCAGCCAATATGGACAGAGGAATCTATAGGGATTTAGTTCTTTTATGTAGGGATAGCTTTGAGTTACCACATTTGGTGCCTCAAAGGCTTGAGAGATCTATATGGGTAGGGCAGATTTGATACAAGGACTTAGGGAACACCTTTGCCATCCTGAAACCAGAGTACTGGATCAGAAAGAGAGTCCCAAAGCATTTCAAATGGATGAACACCGTGTAATTCTTTAGCTTAAACTTTTATTTCATTGTTCTGCTTCAGAGTAGACTAAATCACTGCTGTTGGTTGTTTTTGCCATATAACCGGTTACGCTACAGAAAGTTATCAGATCTATGTCAGGTGTGTAGACCCCTACATATAGAAAATAATTTAAGCATCTATAGCATGAATCTCTCATCCAGGGCCATGAGGTCACTAAGAGGCCTGACTCTTCCTGATCAGGCCCCCGGGCTCTCCCCACCTTGCCAGTGGCCTATCTCAGTTCCCTGGGATCTGTCAGCCTCTGCCCCAGTGACACCACAGTAGTGCCAGTCTCCAGCACCCCACACACATGCCCTGCTCAGCCAAGCTGATATCGCTTCTGGGTTTGCTTGATGACCTTGCCTCAGCCTGTGCTCCAGCCTAATGGCTAGGGCTTCCCAGTGTCCCCCAGATGCCCTGCTCCTGGCTCGTGGATAGGACTGACCCTGGCAGCCAGACCCTGGGGAGTCCCCCAGCTCCCAGGCTCCAGCCCATGCAGCATCCTCGTAGTCAGTCCTACTAAAGTGCTGTTATCCTACTGTGATGTTCTTACTGAGCATAAACTACAGTGTAACAAAGGTTATTGCCTTCAGTGTAAGAATAACCAGACAAAATTAATTGATAGTACTTAATATGATTTAATGGCCTCCTCTTCCTTAAATTTAGCGTGTATATTTCAAACCCTTCAGTTTTTTACTAGTTATTCCATGCTTCCTGATGACAATTAGTATCAAAAAAGTTAAAATAGGAGAATAGGTTACAATGTAGAAAACTACAACCAAATTTAATAGAAAAAAGTACAGGAAAATGTCCTGGAGATGGTAAAGCAGTCCTTAATGTCATGGTGACCAGTAAGCTTACACAAGATTTGTTCTTTGATAATGGGATGTCAGAAGAAAGAAAGATCACTCTGAATAATTTGTTTTGAGTCAAATGCATAACATACAGAAGATGCTGAAAATTGTTTCAGTTCTCACAATTCCCTGTACTAACTTTACCCACTGGGATTTGACTGTACCTTGGCTCTGATGGAATTGCTCCAACACTGAAGCCTAGTAAACCAGTAATACTGAACTGACTCCTACCCCAATAGAGCTATGAAAGAGAGGGAGGTGCCATGAATATTTTCTGCTGGCAGCTTCACTACAGCTAAATTAAGAAGCAGCTTTACCAGCTAGTGAGTTCTTGAAGGGAAGTATGAAGGTATTAGCATCTGCCCATATTTAGACTTTCATTGCAGACATCCTTAAAATGCCTATCTCCTTCCATCAATTGTCTGAAGTGCTTAGTTCAGACTCGAATCCTAATTTCAGATTTACTGCAACATTAATTAAGACTGATTCACTCAGGCTTTCTAAGCTAATTAGATAAATTATAATTACTCTAAAATATGTAGCAGTCTTCTATTTGCGATACAACTTTTGTTCAAAACCTTTACATTTCCCAGCAAAAACATTTTAGACTGCTAACTCAAGAATGAAAGGCTGGGCGGACTCCAGACTAAACGTTTCTCTTTTATCTTTCCTGCTACATCTTCTTTCTCTCCCCATATGAACAGATGAATTTATGAAAAATACATTGCAAACATGAATTATAAACCCCCAGAACATATGGCAGCCCATAAAGAAGAAAACCTCCATAAAAGCTTTGCTGAAAATGAAAGGCTTTTATTTTCCAGAACAAAACCATGATAGCCAGCAAGTCTACAACCACTACTAGTGGTCCACATCCTCTGCTAAAAGTGCAAGATCACTCTTTGTTTGACACAGTGCCACATGGGCTACTGTGATGGTTATGGAAGCAAAACAATGTGTGCCACATTCCAAAACCGGTCCTGATACAGACACTCTTAAGGCAGACACAAATCCTTTGACATGCAATGGAAACTAAAGCACCTCATGGCTCTCTATGCTTATTCATCACCTTTCAGACCTCAGCTACTCGAGAAAAGCAGGTACTATCTGAAGTCAGTTTAAATTTACAGAAATTACAGGGAGCTGCTGTGAAAGAAATTAATTATATAATGCCTAGAAGGATATTAGACACACTTAGGCAAGGAGGTAAATTTTTCCATTATGTGAGATGGGTATATAAGACAACAAGAAGGATCTCTGTGCATCTAAATCTGCATAATTAGCAAACACAGAAATTAAGCCTGGAGAAGGGGCTGAGGTTTTACCACTTGAAGTCTGCTTTTAGTGTCTTAATGATATAAATACATTAATAGACAAAAAGCTTCAGGTGCAAGTTAAATGTCATGGAGAGGTGAAATGACTCCTATTTTGAACTATCACGTTGCCCAAAAAATAATGGCAATCTGTAAAGGATTTGAGAAATATGGGAAAATTATTGAAAATGTAACCAATTTTTTATTTTATTTTTATATCTACAGTCAAATTCTCAGTAGTTGGGCCTCCAGTGTTATGTCTTCTCTGTGAAATTGTACATAGTTTAATTGGGAATCATTCAGAGAATCTGTTGGAGTCTCAAATATTCTTGCACTTTGTAGACTGTTTCATGCTGATCTTCTCACCAATTTTTAAAGCTTGAATTATTCCTTAACTCATTCACAAACCTCTCTTGTATCTCAGTTGATACACAATAAACTTTCGTTTCGTCCCCTTTTTTCAGTAGATGTTCAAGAGCGTGAATGTATCCCAGATTATAAATTTTGGGGGGTATTTTTCCTTCCTCTATTTTAATATGACAATTACAAAATTTACTTCAGGGTTAAATGTTACTAAGACTGTATTTCTTTCTCTGCTGCATGAGCCAACTATTTCTACAAAGAAAACATTTTGTACAATATCATGCAGCTGTGAGGTCTGCAGTGCTATCAATTTCCTAGTCAGATCTTACTAGTTTTGTATATCCTAGTGATATGACATTTTCCTAAGTATATTACTACCTTGTATGTATCTAAATTAATTCCTTTAATCTGAGGGAACCTCTTATGACAGGGTATAATCAATCAATCATGCTCTGTTTGTAGTAATTCAGCATGACAAGTCATACTTCCACATTTAAGTGACCAGATTCATTCTGAGTGTTTACATATGTGGTATTGCTGCATCTTTACAGCTCCTTAGTGCCAAGTTCATCATTGCTATTCTTGGCTCATAGTGACAGTAAAAATCAAATTTAGCTATCTCTATCCAAAGAAGGTGATGGACGGAAGGAATAAAAAAAAGTATGTCTGGTTCTAAATGCAACTTGCCTCTAAATACAGCATTGATGGGAGAAGTATTACCCATGCAAACTGTGCAAAATATCCGTCTTTCTTTGGTAATAAGGAATGTGCCTGCCTTGTATAAGACAGGGTATTTATCTGATTGTGTGTTTCAAGTAAAGAGTGACTTTAAGCTTAGACTCACTAGGACATGTTCTGAGGTCAATCCCATCCTACAGGGATAAGATTTTAGGTGTCATAAATCATTTGACATCCAAAAATTCAGGGCTTCCCGTGGTGAATGAAAACATGAGGAACTAACTTCAAAAATACTAATGGAGAAAATTAGGTGATAGATAAGTTTTGGTAATTGTTTCTTCTGCATTTTCTGTATTTTGAAAGCTCATGGCTATATATTCGGACTAATTATAGGGTCCCTGACAGAAATTGTTCCCGAATGTAGCTTAGAAATAATTGTTCCAATTATAATAGGTTATAAGATATTTATACAGCAATGTATTTAGGAGATTGGTACAATAGAACATTTTCATATGCAGAAAAATCCTTTCAAAATCTTTTATAAGTTCTTAAATCACTAGATTTCTTAAATATTAAACATTAAATTTGCTACAATAAAGATATATCTCTTCAAGGATTTTCTAAATTGCCTCATTTTCCTGGTTTTATTGTTGGACCAATACTCAGGTAAAACCATTGTATGATCACACTATAAACTAGTATCAACATCATATCTCAAAAGAGAATATGTATTAATGCCATGCTGATAATTATAGACTGAAAATGTAATTTAAAAAAAGAGAAAAAAGAGAAAAAGTTCCAACTATTTTCTGACCTTATGAGATTTTATTGTAGAAAGTTCACATAATAGAAAATAGATGACTGAAGTCTGGCATACACAATTTTATTCAGAATAAATGGTATCTAACCAAAAGATTTGATTACCTGAATGGTAAAAATGTAAATGCACTGATATATGAAATGCAGGTCTAAACAGCTTTTCCAAGGGCTAAAAAAATAGACTCCTCTAAATGTATAAATTAGTAATTTGGACTCTCTCAAAAAAGTTTTTAGATTTACACAGATGGCTATTTCATCTATGCCTTGTGATAAGTGGGTGTGAAAGTTCTAATGGAACTAAACCTTACTGCTGATTAACAAAAAGCATCTGTGCTCCTGACATAAATACAACAATCAAGCACTAAAACAATAACCATGGAGAAATATTTCTAATCTTTCTTAAAGCTCTTTAGTGGAGAATAGCAATTTAATAGGATTTGAGAATTACTGCTTGGGAAAATTACAGAGATAAACCAATGATTTTTTTTTTTTTCAACATAATTAACTTTGCAGAGAGCTTCTTTGAATTTCTGGAGCTCTGCAGGTAGTTTTAGCTGGCATCATACCTTCCATCTATAAAACTGAATGTAGAGCTTCTACTTTTCTCCTCTACATGCATATGTCATTAATTTAGGAATTAGCCAATAAGATTGATTAAGGCATACACTAGATAGCTTAGCTTAAATTCAGTAATATTACTTGGCATTAGTGAATGTTTTGCAAGTTTCACTGAGGCAAATATAATAAAAGATGTTATTTTATCTTTGAGAGAGTTAAAGAGACCTTGACCAACTTTTATTTTTTTTTTCCTCAGATATTCTACAGCAACACATATAATAAAAACAGTTAAAATATGCAGTGGTCACAGTCATCCAGTTATGTTCCAGCCTTAGACTATATACATCAAGCTTAAACAAGATTAATTCAAACTATAAAATATATGGTTTTTAAGTGCTAGCCTAATTAGGTATTTAAATAAATAAATAACCAAGGCAAGGGCTGTCACGGAGGTTTTACATTAGAATTAATTGTATTTTGAAAGCATTTGTTTTGTTTTTAGAGATTGAGGCTGAAATTATCTAGAGTACAATATCTACAAATAAAGATTAGAACTTGTTTATAGTCAAAGACTCAATGATATATTATTTTATTCCAATATTTCCTGTTTTTTTTCTTTTTCTTTTCTTTTTTTTTGTTAAGATAGGTTATGTAGTGTTTTCTTTCTTTTGCAAGTTCTTGTTGAAGTGCTTCAGCTCAATAGTATAGTCCTCTGACCTGAAGAGAAACTATGAAACTGGAAAATCTGAAGCAGCATTTGATCAACTAACTAATCACAAAAAAACTTTTAAAAATAATCAGAACCTGTTTTATTGTACTATTACTTTTAAGCCTCACTGGAATATGAGCTCTTGCATGTGTTCTCTTATGTTTTTCATGCTGGCTTTATTGCAGTCTATTCTTAGCATGAATCAGAACTTGGAAGACCTTGTTTCAAGTTTTAGGGAGAATACATCTTATTCACTTTCTGGAATATGTGAACAAAATATTTCATGCTTCTTTCCAGACAGTAGAAAGAGGCTTTTCATTGCCTCTTCTGTACCAAGGAGGTGCACCTGACAGCAAAAACTCAAGATGAAGCAGTGAGTAAGCAAGTATGGAGGAGAAAGGGGGACTGAAATACAAAGTGATTGAGGAAATATAATTAAAACAGAAGAATGAAGTTCCAATTATCCTTTTGGTTTCCGATTTTAAAAATTATTGTCCCATAACTCCTTTTCTTAATGTGTTTCTGTTTGGTTTTGGTTTGCATTTTGTTTACTTAAGAACTACGTGAGGAACCACTATTGGATTTTTCACCTGAGATGTAGAAATAGCCAAGGAGTTCTAAACAAATAATACCTGGCTGTGTTTACAGGGAAGATTTATAAGTCTACGGAGTTTAAAGCCAATAAATTCCTGTGTCAAGTTTTCTACCATGTCTTTTTACTTAAAGGTAAGTCTGTAATGCTTTCAAAAGTCATGGATTGAAAGAACCAAGTTTTCTTTTTGGTCAAAGCAATCAGAGGCATAACAGAATGCAGCAATGGTACTAGGCAAACAGGTGTCAGAACTGAGAATACCTTGGGTGTAAAACGGATAATTATAGAGAGCTTTGTGTTATGTTTGAATCCATCTAAGTACATAGATTAAAGTGTGTGACATGTCAGATGCCATGAATTCCAAAGCCTACATAATTCATCGTGAGTTTCAGTGTTCCTTTTGCAACTGACCAAGACTGGTGTTTGCTCCAATAAGGATGCTTTCCTTGCTGAATAACTAAAGAAGGATGAAAGATTTTTTTTTTTTTAATGTATCATGGATAAACTGTTAGTCTTCTGCGAAGGGATAGTCAATCTTGAGAATGAAATTAGCAGTTTACCTTATGTTCCTAAGGTGTTAATTTTACACCACCTACTTTTTTTCTCACTGAGACACATTGCATGCAGAAAATTCATCTGTTTTAGGATTCTCAGCCCAAACACGAAAAAATTCACTTATCTCAACAAATATGATTGATGAATGAAAACAAGCTAGAAAGCACATATTTTAGTTGTTTGCAAGAGCTCTCCCTAAAATGAAGTGCATCGTTGAACTAGAAAGAATATAGTTTTTCCTGTGGCCAGAGAGAGAGCCTGTTGTTTGTTCAGACAAAGGACTTCATAAAATTAGGTGTTACAGCACCATCTGGTGACTCCTATTTAATTTCTTATGAATAAGTGCAACATCCATTTAGTGGTAGTAATTTTCTTTAATTGGAATAAAGAGAATATTTTCTTGCTAGTATTAGGTAATAAGTAATAATATTATTAGAAACTCATGATTCTATTATGATATGGAAACATGCCTGCTATTACAAGACCAGATTACTCTAGCACCTATCATAATCCTATGTGTTGGCTCTTTGGGGTAGAGACTAACCATTAGTCTATAAAAATAGACAGTAAGCCCTAAAACAGAGTTTTAAGGAAAAATAATGTAGAGGTGACCAGATTTTTTTTGTAGAAAGATGGGTTAGTGCTATGAATTTTTGCAGACAAGTTCAATATGTATCCTTTTAGTAGCTAGAATAAAAATGCACCTAAATTATGATTTAAAATCCTTTTTAAACTATATTTTTCATCTATTTTTAGTGGATAGTTCACTAGTCGTATTAAGGAGTAATGAAGGCAATGTGAACTAAATTCAACTGTTCCACGGGCAACTGCATTTCACCAAATCTTAGGAAAATATTCATTGGAAGAAACATTTTGGTCAGGCCACATTTTCGCTTTAAAGGAAAGCTCCTAGTTTGGCTCCCTTTGGAAAAAAATGGAGCCATTATCTAGAGGTAAACACAATAGAAAGCAAATGATCATATGTGAAAACACAATATCTCCAAGAAGCAACATTACAGTGAAATCCCTGATGGTTTTACATAGTTTTGCTTTCTCAGAGTGCAATACAGACCAAAAGCTCAGGGAATTATCAGTACTTCCTAACTACATTTCTAATGGTAAATTACTCTATGGAAGTTAATTATGTAAGAAAAAAAACATATTTAAACCTTTTATGTTTTTATCAATCAGAAGTCTTCAATGCTTTTTCTTGAGGTATTAGTCTCAGCAGTTGAAGAAATCATTTTGGATGAGTTACCGTAGGTTTTGCAGATGTAGAACAATATTTTCAGGGTGGGAGAAATTGCAGGAGGGTTCCTGGAACAGAAACAATGTCTCTCCAGTCTAAGTAACTGTGACATTTCGGACTTGAAAAGAACTGATTTTAGAAGAATTTGTTAAGTCAATTTGTTAAGCCTGATACATTTTGTTGCTGTTAGCAAGGCAGAGAAATTTAGTCTTTCAGGAAATTTGTGTGCTGCAAGGACTTAAGAACAGCAAAAGAGAGAGGCATAGAGAGTTGGGACTCTGCAGCTTTGAGGAAAGAGAGCTCAAGGGAATCTTATCTACGTGCTTACATTTCTGATAGGCAAAATAAAGAAGATAGAGACAAAGTCTTCTCAGTGGTACACAGAGACAGAACAAGAGTCAAGAGACACAAACTGAAATACAAGAAAATTCATTTCATCATAAAAGAAATATTTTTTTTCTGTATTTTGGTCTAACACTGGAATAAGTATCCCAGGAAGACTGTGGAGTATGTATCTCTGGAGATATTATCCAGTACTCAACTGGATAAGGCCATGTGCAGCCTCCTGTAGGTGACCTTGCACTGAGAAAGACATATGGATTAGGCAATTTCCAGAGGTCCCTGTCAGCCTCATCTGGACTATGATTCTGTCACAATCCATACCACATGTACAAAGAGAAACGTTGCAAAGACCCTTTAATTTCACGTTACTTCCTGAAACTCAAAAAAATCAACACTCTTTAGGATAACTGCAAGTATGTCCTAATGTTTTTTATTGGGTAGCACTTATTTTAACTATCTCAGATTCCAGGTTTCCCCTAAACAGATTATCCCTTTGTCATTTTAGTCAGTAAATATTGTTATGAGATGCCTACTCCTTTATAAATCTGATTTCGTTTTCTTAAGAAAGTTGTTCACCCACTTGAGTTCTGAGACGCTTACTTTTTAGTTTGCTTGTTCCTTCTGCTTTGAAAAACCTCCAGTTACCTTTTACATGTTCAATTAAAATAAATCATTACATCATCTTTATATCCAAATTAATACACTCTTCAGTGCTGTTGAATTCAAATCTTCAGCTGAACCCACATCTGAGACTCTTAACACAAGTATGTCAGGAGAGCAAAATTATATCCCTATGGAATGCTATCAGTTTATGATAACATTTCAAGATTGCCAGTTAGAAAAGGACCAGACAGTGAAAAAAGACATCTCTTGTCTTAGCACTATTAGCACTTAGCACTATTTTAGTGCTTCTTTATTATGGAAAAGATTGTTAATTTGGTAGTGTCGAAAATACTTTCAACAGGATATTATTTCAGTCTTCGGGATTTTTTTAGGGGGTGTAGGGTGTTTGGGGAATTTTTATGTGTGTTTATTTCTGGTTGGTTTTTTTACCTTTGTTTGTTTGTTTTAGTTTGATTTTATCCATATAAATAATCAAAGAATCACTCAGTCTGAAAGGAATCTCAGCTGGTCAGTCAGTTTACCTCCTGCTCAGAAAAAGGTCAATGCTGAATTCAGACCAGGTTTTGCAAGGCCCTTCTACCATCAAGTCTTCAATTCTTCGAAGAACAGAGACTTCACAGCCTTTCTGGGCAACCTGTTTGTATGTTTAATTATCCTCATCGTGTTTTATTTTCTTTATACCTATTCAGAACCACACCTGTTTGAATTTACATATCTTTTTCTCTCTTTGTGCTACTGTGCACCTCAGTAAAGACTGGCTTCATCTTCCCAGCAACCTACTTCCAAGTATTTTAGGGCTGCTTCTAGGTCCCCTCAGCTCTCTTGTTTAGGCTGAACAAGTGTGATTCCTTCAGCTGGTCCTCACAGAATGTGCAGTTCTAGTGATCTGGATATGCTTTAAATCTGTTCAGTGACCTCCACGGCAAGAAAAAGGAATTGTAATATTAGCATTTGATAATAGTTTTTTTCAATGTTCTAATGTAGTGCTAAAGTTTTGATGGAGAAAGAAACTCTGAGATTTTAATAGTGTTGTAGTAGTAACACCAATTTTCTTTTTGTTTATCATCTAGTATAACCAGTAGTATATTATGTTTTCTTCAGAACTTTTTTCAACCAATCTTCACAGGAGAGGTGTTCGAGCCTTCTGGTCATCTTTATGGCCCTCCTCTGGACACTCTCCAACAAGTTTATGTCTTTCTTATGCTATTGAATACAATGACAAGGCCTTGTTCACTGGTCCTCAAGGTAAGTGATGTGACACAGCCACTGTTCACATGACTAAAACTTTCTATTTCCTTCAAAAAGAGTGTTTTATCCCTAAAGTCCTCTGAAATATTCCCTCAGCTGTGCTATCCCTCAGATCATGAATAGGAATAGGCAGGGGAAATCTGTTTTGCACTAACTGTAGCCAATCTAGGGAACATACCAGACGTGGAAAAAAAAAAGAAAAAAGAGATAATTGCATACTATTGGCTGTGCCTATCCCCTGCTGAATTTGTCTGTTACTATAGATATTGCCCTCAGGTTCAATTATGACTTTGGTTTTCACTTTGAGAATATGTAGCAATTTCTCTAGAGTAATATGAAGATACATTTTCTGTTCATACAGGTTCACAGCTATAACTATCTGAAATTTACTACAGTTCCAATCTAGTTTTTTTTCCAGCTCACAGTTCACTGACAGAGGGAGGGGGCTACACTCAGATAATAAATGAAAATCATCAGTTAAAGACACATTTTGGACATATAAGTAGATTGAATTAATCTTGAACATCCTTCTTCAGGGTTCTAAATGCCATTTTGTTTTTTTCGTTATATACTTATCATAAGCAACAAGATTGATTTCAAATAAATTAATATATATATAATAATTTTTACACCCAAATGTTATTGCTTGAAAAATATCACAAGAATATATAACTATTAATTACATGTGTGTGTTTAATGACCTTTGCAATATGAGTTCCAGATAATCAGAAAAATATACCTGATATTCAAACATAAGATATAATTAAGATATGAGTAAGAGACATAAGCTCTGAATTTGGGAGGACTATCCACTTCTAAAATGAAATATTTTTTATCACCAGAATGAAATACCTTGAAGATTAAGAAACAGAAAGGAAGATTAATATTAATATTACACTTTACCTCCATTCACATATTTTAAATGGTGAAATTATTTCCATTTCCTAATGGTCCCTAGACTAAGATATTGCCAAGGCTTATGCTGAGTTAGTTGACCTTTCCACAGGGTGCGTACTCTTGCCTACTTTGGTAGACCACCTGTTCAAAAACCTAGAGTGTTTGCCTTATTAATAGGCCCCAAGCAATAGAACACGTTACTATGAAATATAAGCACATTAGGTGGATTCAGTGACAGATTTTTAGTGCAGAAATATTTTTGGAGTAAGGTAGACTGTCTAAGCATATGTCATATTTGAAATTACTTCAGTTTCAAAAATTATGCACACAACTACTCATACCTTCCTTGCTTTTATTTTTTCATTTTTACTGTTAGATTTGAAGCCATTTCCAGACTCAGTTTCTGAATTTTCTGAAAGACTCAGTCTTTAGAATGAAAGATAAGTCATACCTTTCTCAAACTACCTCAACATTTACTTCAAGTCTACTTCAAAACTCATGCATCTCTTTTAAAATTATGAATTACAATTACAGATTAAAATTACAGACGAAAAGTATTGGTTTATCAACATTGGTAAAACATTAACTGCAATATAACCTGCAACACTAGCAAAAATGAGAACTTTCACTCAGGTAGCAGTTTGTGGCAGATTTCAATAGATATGCTTTTACCCTGAAAATAGACATTTTTCTTTTCTTTAGAAGTATTTGAATATATATATCTTTAAAACACCAGTTAATTACGTTGATGTCATGCAGCTTAAAGATTTATGTGCCTTATAGCAAAAAGATTTATAAAGTCAATGTGCCTCTCAAAACAGTCAATGCTCTTCCTTTTTTTTTTTTTTTATTTAAGATCCTTAATGAGCCTGGAAAGTCTTATAGTTGATTGAAGTTTGTTTACTTAATAAGTAACAGCTACTACAGTTTAGCTACTGAAAGTGATATAATTAACAGCTTCTGTTAACTCTAAGGAATTCTAGACATGTCAACATCACAACTGATACTAAATGTGTTGCTGAACCACTTTTAAAACTGCACCTCAGGTATTGGTTATCGGCAATAACTGCTACAAATACAAAAAGGGGAAAAAATAATTTGTTACCTTATTTATAAAAGACAGGAATATCAAATAATTCATACATTCTTTCTGTGAAACCTTGGTCAGGAATAACATATCCTTGTGTAGGATATATAGATCTCATCTGTGAAATCTGAGTTCCCTGAACTCACCAGTGAAACTTAAAACACTTGCTGTAATGAGAGCCAGGAGTTCATACCCAGGTTTATAAAGTTTAGACAGATTAGCATAAACTGAAATACTTGAGTTCTAATAACTATATGATATCCTTTTTTTAACTGTAGTAGATAAATATCTATACTAAACTAAATGTTACAAATTATGCTTGTGTCTCTGACTAGAGGAGAAAGGACATAAGATACACTGCCATCTTCTTGTTACCAGTCATTTAGGAGGTTAGAAAGTGTGCGTGGTCATTTGTACATTTAATGTGATTGTCTCAACTCTTTCCAATGAAGATACTTAATTTCCACTATAAATTGTATCCCAGAGATGAATTTTCATGCCAATTATGCCAGTAGAGAGAGACATAACTCTCTCCTAAGGTAGGAGACAGTTGACATCTGACATAGTTGGGATGAAAATTTTTCTGGAGAGATATATTTTTCCTTCTCTGCAATAAAGTTATTACCATATACATTAGACACCTGGCTAAACTGGGCCTTAACATTTAGGTGGCTAAAATGAAGTGAGATGATGCTCATAACTATGATTATGATGCTGTGTGTGTGTTACCTACAGGGAAAAAAATCTGATTATCGAATTCTTAATATGGGTTTCTCTATGAGAAATATATTAAGCAAATGCAACAAAGAGGAAAAAGAAATGAATGAAGGCACAGTGTCTGTGCTTCTATTTTCTAGGGGTTCCTTCAAGCTGATGTTAGGCATATCAACTTATTTTTGTAATCAAATATATGCAGGGCAAGCCGTGAGATAGAAAAGAGAATCTGTAGGACAAAACTTAATAATACTATTTTTCCTTTTCTCTCAACATTGCACATAGTACAATTTTTGATTGCCTATTTCATAATGCAGTAATCATGATAGCATGGTTGTTCATATTGCATAAAATAATATGATGTAGTGCAGATGGGTCCCTCTCTTGACCAAATATGTTTTGCCTCTTACATGTATCTAATATATATCCCTTGTGTTATCAGAGAATCGCTATGAAACCTTTTTTCCAGGTTGGTTTTGATATGTCCATTTCTCTTTCGTGATCAGTGAGATAGCCTTAGCTCATTATTAATTAAAACATTGGCTAAAACTGCTGGAGAACTTTCAAGCTTTTCTTGGGGCTTATCTTTTTATTCCAAAATCTACACTACAACTAATAACAAGTGAAATTAATAGCATTCTCATCCTTTCATTAATTGCTTCAAAAGCTGTACCCTTTATAAATAAGGAACAAAGCTATCATTGTATTCTGTGGAAAGGAACGTAAGTACTTGAACTCTGTCATTCTTGTGCCACTCATGCCAGCATCTTATCTTGGGGAAAGACCCAATCAGCACAGAAAAGGAAGCTTTCTGACTGACTTAGGGGCAGATCATTAGAATAACACATACAGGCCACAAGACAAAGAGTCAAAGACAGGAACCACATTGTCTGAAGCAGGGATAGAAAGAGAGACCAGTTCCTGGGAAAGACAGGTGAAGCAACTGAAAAGAAAGGAATAGAAACAGGCTGATAAATAAATACATAGAAAAAGAGAAAAGGCGTAGAGGAAAAGGGTAAGTGGAAAGGGAAGGGACCACCCAACAATTCTCTATTAGGAGCTGTTATTAAAAGGCTTAAACAGGAAACTGCAGAAGAGAAGGGAGGNGGAAGGACGGAAGGAAGGACGGAAGGACGGAAGGACGGAAGGAAGGAAGGAAGGAAGGAAGGAAGGAAGGAAGGAAGGAAGGAAGGAAGGAAGGAGACATAATTAAGACGTTATTTTGATGACTGGATGAATGAGAAGCCCAAAGAATAAGGATGGGAGTGGAAATCACTAAAAGAAGCAAATGAAGGAAGGTGGAGAGACAGATCATATGAAGAAAAAAACATCAAGAGTAAGAACCACTTGAATAAAGAAAACAAAATAGGAATCTCTAGGTCAGTATTAGAATAAATGGGAACTACTGAAAAATGGTAGTAGTAGTTAAGGCAAGAGACATCAAAGTAAATTTATATAGGGAGGGGATACTAGGGCTCTCCATATTAGGAGGATGCAGTTGGAATGGAAATTCAGATGATAAAACTAGAATTTTGAGAAACAGGCAGTTTAGATAGGCATACCTGAAGAAATAGGAAAACAGAACCTGTCTTGCTAAAATGTGATTCCCTCCAATGTTTGAAGGAAATGCAAATGACAGCAAATACCTGTGAAATCTGCTGCTGGTGCTCTCCCTTGTGAGTGTTGGTTTAGAGAGCACGTTCTTCGTATTCAATCAGCTCAAGTGGCAGAATGTGAGACATTTTTGGTTGTGGTACCAAAGTACACAATTTATAGTAATGATTTTAATTAGCCTCTTAATAAAAAAAGGGTGTTACTCATCAAAAATTAATGTTCAGAGATTATTAATGGTCAAAAATCAAGCAGTAAAATGGCAAATACAAATTAAGAAAATAATAGAAGGTTGTTCATAAAAAGCATGATTTGAGGTCCACATCCCTATGCGGAGTTTAATCATGCTTTTGGCAGGAATTTTATTCCATTTACTGTGCAGAGAGAATATGCTTGCATTACAGCCAGTGTAATGAAGTGGTGAAAGAATCCCTAAACCTTCTACCAAATTGTCTGAAGGTATGCTAAGCTGTATAAGCAAACATTTTCAAGAGGAGAAAACAGGGTTCTGTGGTTAAGGTGTTTGATTTGTGTGGCAAAACCTGCGTGCTTTACATATTTTGTTTTCAGCTGGCTGTGACTTTAAAGCAAACGTTATTTTGGATTTGGATTTTGGTTTTGGTTTTTTGTTTTGTTTTTTTTTTAATAGATGTACACTTTGACACACTAGAGTCTCATTTGCACCAATAGTAAGTATTCCCAGCTGCAATTAAAGTAATTGGATCTGTGCTATGAACACAAAATCCTTTAGGAAGTTGATTTCCCTTTAAAATCAAGACTTACATGAATCGAGTTTGGCATCAAATATCAGTGCATCTTTTCAATCACCATCTAAGTTCCTCAATTAAGACAATTTCTTCCTCACTATGGAGTGTATGGAGATAAATTAATCCTTGAATAATTTAGATTCCAGAGGCATAAGCATTGTAGGAAAGTCCATGGCAATAACTAAACTAGCTAAACATAACAAATCTATCTTTGAAAGGAAGTTTGAATATTTTGCTGTAAATACATGACAACAACATTTAATAACGAAGAGAAAAAATACTGAATTTCTGTCCATTTAGAAACTACTATCCATTCACTGTATGCAGTGTCCGAGATAAAAAGAGTTTAGTAGAATGATTATAACAGCTATATTAACTTTCTCGAAAAGGATAAAATTATGATTTAGCATATAGGTTTGACTTCTGAGAGTTCGGGTTTTCCATCTCAATATTGCTTTTTTGTTATGACTTTTTTTGTTAAATGCTTCTAACTCTGATTTTCCTTTGTTAAGCAAATGCAGATAAAAATCACCTTTCCAGCAAATGCGGATAAAAGTCACCTTTTTTCCCTATTACTTTTAAATTACAAGAGCTGTTACAAATTCCTTCCTTACTGCCTAAAGGCCTTGTACTCAAGTTGTCCCAAAGTATTACTTTTGCTCATTTTCTGATTGAGGAAGACTTAAAGTTAATATCGCTATGATCAGAAATTTTACAAGTTTTAAGCTTGAGATAATGGAAAAATCTAATATATCATTGTAATTTTTTTTTGGTTTAAGTCCTAGAGATAATCCAGAAAATGATTATCCTTGCTCGGTCCTTGTTGTTTTGTTTATTTCTAGTTGTTGTTTTTCTCTTAAAGAGGTAAATTTTGATTTTATGTTTTTTTTTAAAGAAAGAAAGCTTCAAGTAAATAAAGGAAATACGTAGAAGACTTTTCTGTAAAAAGAGTATTTTCCAAACAAGTAGTAAGAATTTTGTTGCTAGAAGAAAGTTATATTTTTTCCTAGGTGCAATCTGCAGCCATATTTTAAATAATAACAGCAACAATATCCCTTCATGTGTGTACAATAAGCATCAATTTTTTTCTGTGTTTGTCAAAAGCTTCTCACTAACACAGATGATAGCATTGTTATAATAACAATAATGCAATTTTTTAAAAAGTATCTATTGTTTAATTTCATTTTACATTTCGTTGTTTTTATGTAAATTGCATTTCCCTAAGAAAGCAATAAATTGTATATGGTAATGTAACAGCTTATGCAAACACAGCATTTTACATTCAGATCTATCATACAAACAGCTGTGAATATTTATATTGGTGTTAATTAAGTCTGTGATGGTATTAATTTAGATAAGGAAAGCTGACCAAATCCCAAAGTGCTATGGGATTTTTAACGTATGTCTGAAAAAAATAATCAGAGACTTGCAAATGAAAATGTGGTGTTAGATCTCACTCTAAAGATAGCACCTTCGTGACGTCCAACCACTCAACCTCATTACCAGTCGTCTGCAATATCATCATGGCTATCAGCTAATACAACACGAAACAAAACCCTCTTGTTCAGAGAGATGAAGATTAACTACTAAGTCAAACTGACACTCCTAACAAGGAACTTGCTGGCACAACCTCACCACAAAGTGCATTAGAGAGGTAAATAACCTCATTATTCAACAGATTAAATCTGATGGAGAGGGTTGTTCAGAGTATAACTCTCCTCAATAACAAATTTACAGTTCAAACTTGCAGTAGGAAATTGCAATACCAAAAATTTTAATGGACTTCCCAGTAATGAAATTAGACGTATTATAATAAATTATATATCAGATCCAGAAAACTGGGAAGGTTTTGGAGATAATCAGTGCAGGTACTTATTCACCCATTTAAAAAAGCCATTACCAGATCTTCATAAACATTTAACTCTTCTGTTGCAACTGTAGTGTCCAGGTTCCATCCCTGTAAATTTCTCTCATCCTTTCTAAGTGTAGAAATCCTCCAGTGTAAATGAGTTTCTGTGGATTTTACACATAGTTTCACATATTTTGATGCCTGAGTGTATGGCAGCCTACAAAATACTGAGCAGGGAAGATCCTATATTCCAGTCATTGAGTTGTACTGCAGTAAGACATACACTGATTACCTTCGTAAAGCTTCTGCCTGACCAACGCTGATAAAATGTATCCCTTTCTGGAGAGTATATAATTCCTGAGTGGTCTGGATTGCATCTCGTTTCAATTAGTTCTCGGGTTTTTTTTCAAATCCTTGGCACAGATATCCAGCCAGGATATGGAACTTTGGTCTTTCCTTACAGTTTTGGCTCTGGCTTCACACTCACTATCTACACTGCAGTGGAAGAAAGGCAGGAGGTGAGCTCAGACGCTGGACACTTTCCCACTTTGAGCACTCTGCTCAATTATTAATCTTCTCTCAAGACAGGCAGGGGGTAGCCCTTTGGCACTGTAAATATGAGCCAGTTCTTGCCACTTGGCTTTGAGACATTGTTAGTTTCAAAGACCCCTTTATTTATCAGGAGCAATGTAGTTGTCAGCATAGCAACTGGCTCCTCAGGTTATCAGGTTCTGTTTGCATTGACTTTAACATTACCTATTCCCCTTTTTCTGTTCGTACCAGTCTCTGACAGGGGGCATGGCCTCCTCTTCTCTGAGATTTTTTGGAAATGATGCACTGCGGAAGAAGTAACGACAGCTGAGTCATGGTGTTTCAACTCTGAAAGGATTTCTGGCTTTCTTTTTCCTTTTACTGTAAAAGTAAAAGCTAGACAAAAAAACAGCTCGGAGAGACTACCCAGATTCCTGTGATTTATTTAAGTAATTGTAACAGAATACACCAGTTTTTATAGTGTATATCTAGAACTAGAGTGTAGAGATAAAAGTGACTAAACTAGTATCATCAGTATAAGCCTGGAAATTGCTTCAGTATGTCTAAATACTAGAAGAGGGTCAACTGTTTCAGCCATTAGCAATCTAAATTCATCGTCAGTGCTTTAATGTATGAGTCCCAATAATACAGGTGGTACTCCAGAGAAAGAAATTAATTTTTGTGAGGTTTAATAACACATTTTTCTGTTTTCTACACAGTTTTAGAGTTTGGTTGGTTGGTTTTTTTTTTTCTCAGATAAGTAATACAAGAAGCTATGTGGTGCAGTTGACATGCTGGAAGGACGGAATGCTATCCAGAGGGATCTTGACAGGGTTGAAAGGGGAGCCTATGTGAACCTCATGAAGTTCAATAAGGCCAAGTTCAAGAGCTTCTCTTCTGTCTGGTGACTAAAATGACAGGACATGAGGGAACAGCATGAAGCTGTTTAGATTAGGTTAGTGAGGTTTAGATTGGATATTAGTGTTTGGGCACTGGAACAGGCTCACCAGGAAATTGGTCACAGCACCAAGCCTGACAGAGTTCAGGAAGAGTTTGGATAATGATCTCAGGTACAAGGTGTGATTCTTGGGGCTGTCCTGTGCAGGGTCAGGAGTCTGACTTCGATGATCCTTGTGGGTTCCTTTTAACTCATGGTGTTCTAGGATTCTAGTATACGATGATCCTGAACCTGGGTCAGGGCAATCCTAAGCACAAGTACAGGCTGGGGTGAAAATGCACTGAGGGAAGCTCTACAGGGCTTGGGGGTGTTGGCCGATGAGAAGCTCAGCATGAGCTGGCAATGTGCACTCACAGACAGAAAGACAATTGTGTCCCAGGCTGCACCAAAAGCAGCATGGCCAGCAGGGTGAGGGAGGGGATTCTGCTCCTCTATTCTTCTCTTGTGAAACCCCACCTGGAATACTGCATCCAGCTCTAGGGCCCTCAATATAAGAAGGAAATAGACTTGTCAAAGTGAATTCAGAGGAGAGCCATGAAGATGATCAGAGGGCTGGAGCACCTCTCCTGTGAAGACAGGCTGAGAGAATTGAAATGGTTCAGTATGGAGAAAACTCCAGGGAGACCTTATAGCAAACTTCCCATACCTAAAGGGGCCAACAGGAGAGCTGGAGAGGGATTTTTGACAAGGCCGTGTACGGATAGTGCAAGTGAGAGTAGCTGTCAGCTGAAGGAGGGTAGGTTTAGATCAGATGTGAGGAAGAAATTCTTTACTCAAAGGGTGGTGAGCCACTGGAACAAGTTCCTCAGAGAACCTTTGGATGCCCTGTTCCTGGAGATGTCCAAGACCAGTTTGGATGGAGCTTAGAGCAACCTGGTCTAGTGGAAGGTATATCTGCCCATGGCAGGGGGGTTGGAACGAGGTGACCTTTAAAGTCACTTCCAATGCAAATCTGTGATTTTATGAATAAGGTTCCCTGGTAAATTTTAGCCTTTCTCTTTTAGCCTGGCATTCTCCAATGAATGCCATAAATGATATTCAAATAAAGTCTTTTCAAAATAATTCAATATATATTCAGCTGACTGCAGGTGTTATATATGCTAGATTAAATGGGAAAAAAACACATTTTATCTCAATTTTTTTTTATGGTTAAATTGATGATGAATGTGTGGAGTTTAAAGGGAAACAGATTTAAAAAGATAAGAAATGTTGCCAAACAGCTTTATTCCTCACAGAATATATGTATTGACAGTTATAGTAAAAAAAATCCAAACCAAAGCAAAATCCAAAAGGAAAACCCAAATAATTGGACAAGTATTAGAATTTTCTATTTAGCAAACAGGAAGGAAAAGATCCTTGTGTTACTTGCATGTGGATGAATTAGGAGTTATTACATGAAAAGTGTGCTTTCAGAGCAGCATAAAAACCCAGCATAGGTAGTTCATATTTTATCACTGACTATATGCAGCAAATGATACTTAAATAACATCTTCATCTTCCTAGGACAGCAGTTTCCAGGTCAATCTTTGGTTGCCACAGTCCTCCTTTTTTTTCAGAGGAACAAGATTCCTGATTTTAACTTCACTAGAGAAAAGAGGTCAGGAGCCAAATGGAAGAATAGGCCATACAACCACAACGCTCCTCAGTGTGGAAACCAGCCTCCAGGTGGGACCTTGGGGAATTGCAAGACACCATTCTTTCCTTTCTCCCTTTAGCACAGAAGAAGCCAAACCCTTTGGCTGAGCGGCTATCCCTCATCTTCAGGCAATCTGAGGAAAGAAAGATCTCACTGCTAGCTGTGTCAGTGAGGCTTTTAGATTAAATAAAAGTGTATTATTTTAACTATCTCTTTACATCAGCTTTCTAAGCATTCTGGATGAATCCAGGACTTTTGCAGGTAATGTAGGATGGTGAGTGTCTGAGACTCCATTGATAATAGTTCTGACATTATAATTTATCCACTTGGAATAAACTAAATTTGTTTTATAATTAAAATAATTTGTACTATGTCTTTATTGTTCCCCAATATTTTCATCAGCCCTTGACTGTGTATCCATTCAAGATTCAAATAATTACAGAGGAAACTAAAGGGGCTATTAATATTTATAGCACACCTAGACACATTATTCTGGAGGTCAAAAGAACGCAGCATTAGGCATAACACTGCAATTGAGATGTGCTACTGAACACCTAGGAGTGCTTGACTGCTATAACAAATTATATGGCCACTTGTTCTACACACTTTTTGTTGCTATTATCAGTTAAATTCTCAAAGCAATAATGCTAAAGCACACACCTGGAAACAGTTAATCGAAAAGCTTTCCTCCACAAAGGAATAGGGAAATGCTGTAACTAATTTGTTCAATTAGTATTTGTTTGTTTCTTGTCAGTAACACTGTTTTTCATGTTGAAAATGGACAATAAAAATTCAGATTGCGCTCTTTAAAGAGGATTTCAAACCTTAGTAGTACATACGGGCAATACATGCTCAATTTTTCAGGCCTCTTACACAAATTCCTGATGTTACTAGATTTGTTCTCTGTGTTCTTTAAGTGAGTGGAGCCTACAGAAGATTGTTCTCAAGTCCACTCTTTTTTTATTGTCATGTTATACTACACAATTACAGTTTTCCTTATCATGATGCTTTGGTTACTTACAAACATTAACAAAAAGTCTTCTAATTATGGCATACATACATATATATATATATATATATATATACACACATATATGGTATATTAAGATTTATATTTAAAAGATAAATAAGATAGATAAAGCTGAGATACTCCTATCTACCCACTTAATTCCTCTCACAGCCATTTGCAGTTTATGGATCATTCCTATCAAGTGTCTGACTTAAGTGGTCATGGCTAAGCTTAAGAGACCTGAATTCTCAGGAGGAGATTGTTTTCTAATTTAGGCATGCAAATGAGGTACTTGAGGTTAGATTGTGTAAAAAATTACACTATGCATTAAAAAACAAACTTTCTGACAGGCAGACTTTATACCATAAGGCACAGTTCCTTTCGAGAAAGAATTTCTGTAATGGTTAACAGTCACGGAAAACTCTTGGTATTACTTTACATATAGAACAGCTGGTACACCCACACACAAAAAAAATTGTTAAAGAGCTTTGTCAGTTAGAAAATGTAAATACTTCAGTTAAAAAAAGTTCAGCACACTTACTTTTCTTTCTTTTATAAACATTTCAGCTAATTGCTTACAGCTTTAAAAGCCTCGTTTTATCCCCAAAGCACCCTAGAGTTAGAAGTCTTTATCTAGGTTTAGTAGTTGTGGCAGAATGCCATTTGCACAAAGTGATCAGTAGAGAGATGTCAGCTGCATCTGATGTCATAAAACAAGAAATGTCTAGAAACTGCCAATCTGTTTGGGCTTAGTGCAGAATCTCCCATTGAATGAGTAAATAAATAGTTCTACTTGTTTCAAGTAAAAGCATATACTTAATTTGTGTCAAAATGTTCTCCTGAAAAGGTTGCTAACTAATCCACAAAGGAATGACCTGTCAGGACACAAAACTGAGTATATGGGGAAAAATAGCAGATTGTGCATGTCAAAACTGCTGGCCTGTACTTTGATATGGTTTAGCAGTTATCTAAAATTCCTTTGGATTAGACTCTCAGTGACAAATTTCCAGATAATGGGGTGTCATAGCATTCACAAAATTCATTAAAACAGAATTTCTATTAATAAACACAGTTAGGACTGTGTCTTCAAAAATCTTTGTAGTAGGATTCATCTAGAGTATTTTGGAGACAATGAAGAGATTTCCCCACAGCTCATAAAGATCTATGTATATAACTAACTAACAAATGAAGAACTTTCTTCCCTTTCTTCCATTTCCAAGTAAAAAGCTTAATTCTGGGTGAAAGAAATCTGGTAGGGAAAGGAAGCCTCTGAATAAGCTTCACAGTCTTTGAGATCTGGACTGGTATGTGAGGCCTAACAATTGAAACTGTAAAAGGCTGGTTTTAAACTAGACCCAGTTCCCAAATTTCTTATTTATTAAATCATTAAAGGCTCTCAGCACTGTCAGGACATTCTCATATGGTTCCCTCAGAAGGAAGAACTCAAGAGGTATTATTGGCATATCAAGTTTGATAATTTGAAGGTTTAAAGCCCCTACTTTATCATGTTAAAGTGACAGATTTATGATTCCATTCATATGCATTTACATAGCTTGCATCATTGGCAGATCACATTAAGAAAAAACAATGTATTTCCTGAACACTGTATCTTAAAAAAACCACCCTATTCAGAATGCTTCTGTTATCACTTCTGTTCTATATGTGAGAAAGTCCTGATTTGCTGTTTACTAGCCATGAGTTTGTGAAGAAATACGGGGATTTTTTTCAATAAAAATAGCCAGAACAACATGGAAATTCATATCGCAAGGCTGCTTTAAAATGAATAAAGCTGACATCAAGCAGGCCTTGGTAAAACCATTTCTGAACATATCGGAAGTAGGAGAGATTTAAAGAAAAGGAGAGGTGGAATGAAAAGGAAATACTGAATCCAATTGAAATGCTTCAGTTCTTTAGAACTTAATCAGTAAAAGAGCCTATATTTTTAATAAAGCTGCAGCAAATTTAAACTAGAAAAAATGTATTATTATGTTTTTCTAGAGTTCATTATTTAATTTTTATTTATAAGATTATCTCCAGTCATAATGATATAAAATCAGAAGTATATTGATTTATTTCACTCAATCCAGTTAAATATTCCAAGATGTAATCAGAAGAAGAAAGGTGTTTATGGATCTACATGAATATTTAGCAGGTAGTGTCAGGTAGACACTAATGACTTTGTTAAGTTTCTAGCATCGTTCAAGAATAAATAGTGAAGTCTGGATTTTGACTGGCCTTTTTTTTTAGAAGAAGAAATATAGGGAAGTTCTTTAGTATCGGCAAACCTTGCACAATGTGATTACCTGCTAATGAACATCAAAATTAATTGCAGATGTTGCACACGATTATAAGAATGTTCCCCACATTCTAATGTTTATGTAAGCAATTGTGGCAATTAAGGCAGCTTGCAAGACACAGTATCTGAGCCTGATTTCTAGTGAGAGAAGGCCATATTGTGGGTAAAGCATTGATCTTGGACCCAAGAGATGCCTAGCTTTTTGACAGCTTTACCAAAAATGTCCTCTCTGACCCTGGAAAAGTTTATTAGATTCAAATCCACAATGAAATATAGTCGTTCTGTTGTGTGAATAAAAAAAATAAATTCAAAAAATAAATTGAAAATATAAATCCTTAGAAACTCTAGTAAGTTAACCACAAATATTTCCCAAATATGTAAGTTCTGCTTCTGAATATGTTCAGAACTTTTTTCCCTATTGCACATCCCAGCTCAGCCTTTTTATTTTACCTTATCTACCTAATCAAGATTCATAGAGTGGATATGGGTTAAGCAGACTGTTCTAAAAATCAGTAGACAGAACAGCACCTAAAATCTTTGGTGGATTCAGCCTTTAGTTTCTCAGTGTTTCACTACCTCAGCTGCAAAGCAGAATAATGTGTTAAATTTTGCTGTGTTTGAATATAGACCACACTGTAAATTCTTTGAGATTGCTTATTAGAGGCATTCACGTGAAGGTCTACTTCTAACTCTGTTATGTCTCACTTTCTCTTACTGGATTTTTTCTTCTGTATAAACATTTAAATATCAGTTTGGGACAAAAGGCAGTTTCAAAGTCTAATTTCTCCAGATCTACACATGGTAAACGGGGAAATGCTAACTTATGTGATCTTTCTGGACAAGGTATTAATGGCAATCTATATTTTAAAAAAGACTACTAAAGTTTCCATGAGAAAAAGAACTCTAAATGGGTATGGCAGTAGGGCATAGGTAGTTGTGAATCTAACCAAAAATGAAGCAAAACTCTTGTGTGGTTTGGCTTTTTTGGTTTGCTTTTTTTTTAATCAGTAGAAAAAAATGTAGTGATTTTAAAGGCTTAATCAATATCTGTAAAGATTGCTAAATGTTTGGTTTATGTTGGATCTAACATAATCCAGGGCATTTTTAGAATTTACTTGATAAAATATTCTGTGCACTGAATTTTTTTGTCTAATAGACTAAAACATTTTATAAGATTCTCAGAATTCTCAGTAACTCTTTCAGAGAATCAAAACCTGGGCATAATATCAGCAAATCAACTATCTACCACATCTGATTAAAAAGCTATAAAAACTGTGCAATTATTTTCCTGAGACATGACTATCCTTTGAGAAAATTGTTTTAAACAAACAAACAAACAATTAAAACTTTTGCAGGCAGAAAAATGGTGGAGTTTTTCTTTCCGTTTGCTGTATGCATCCCCATTAATGATTAGAATATTAGCTAGCAATATCAAAACTAAATATTCAAATGTGGAGGGCATGTTTGGATAACATCCTGGAACTTTTAATAAACTTGATATAATGAAGTTTCCTGTAGTTACAGTTAATAGGACTTTAAAACAGGTTTCAAGCAAAAGCAGCCATGCTGCAGATCTGTATCATCCTGATCATTGCTTTTGCATTTACATACACAGATTACATTTGCATATCTTGACGACTTGTACATTTTAACTAAATTCGATTCCACAGGAGTGTTTGTGTCAAGGGAACATGAACATTTTAAATTCCAACTTAGATCTAAATTATTGATTTCAGGAGTACTGTGAAGGTTCTGTGCATTACTCAACTTTATGTAAAATGGCCAACTAATGACAATGTTTAATTCCGAACTCTGTGTTCCATTAGATTTATAGAGCTCTCTCAGTTCTGAGCTAGAAGCACAGATATGACTTTGTAAAAAATTTATACAACATAACATTTTATCATTTTGTTAATTTCTTGAGGATAATATAGACATCTCTACATGGGCTGCAGTACTTCAAAATCTGAGACTATTTTTGGTTTAGTAATTTTAGAAGGCATTATGCTTTTATGAAATATATTTGTAACCTGATATCCAAAAATGACAGACGTGGCCTCATCAGTCAATTTAAACATAATATCAGAATGGTGTTTCTGAAATTACTTCTCTGAAATATTAAATCACAAAAATGTTAACAGTCACATTCATTCTTCCCTCCGTGATTCCTTTGGACTGCCTAATTTGCAAAGAATCACACAATCTGGATTTGCCTTTGGAAAAGAATGCAAGACCCAGATTGCTGCTTTTTGTAGTAAGGAAGAAGATACATATTATTCGTCATATTGGAAGAATAAATGGTACCATCAAGTTCTCACTGATGTGAACTGAGACTGATTATGCATAGGATGTAAAAAGAATACTTGATGGGAAATGGATTTTCAGGAAATTACACTTTCTTTAAGAAAGGTGAGAATTGTGGTAAAATCTTTGAGGACTGACACTGATGCCTTAGGATTTCGCTTTTATATTTTTCAGATCCTGTACTGCTTTAGTGTATAATTCTAAAACTCCATAGCCTGTCAGCTACTGTTCTCCCATTTTATTACACAAAACAATTCCTCTCTAGGCCTGGGACTGAAGGATACCTTACTGTCTCAGACCCTGGAAAGTATAAACAAAAGTGAGTTGTGGGGGGTGCAAACTGGGGTTATATGACTTCATTACCCGAAGCTGTAATTGGAGGATTAACCCCTGATATGTAAATGGACCAAACTTATAACTGCGAAAAACTCATGACTGTCGTCCATCTTAGGTGTAGCCCCTTGGAGGCTTTTGACTGCCCAAGGTGTACCTATTGAAGGCCCTTCAATAAATACCCTCTTTTATTCTCTTAATTCTGTCTAGCCTCTGTTTCAGGTAGCCACTCCAAGGCATCAGCATGTACTACAGGGACTGGTACTAACAGGAGTATTTCAGGAATTTTAATACTCAGACACGGAGAGGTTACTGTTCTCAAATAATAGATTTTGCTTACACAGCCTAGCAACATTTTAGGATTTATGCTAACTCTAACAAACATGGAATTTTAACCTAGGAAGTAGTCAGTGAAGTCTTACAAATTCTGATATACATGGAAACATGAAAAAGAGATATATATATGAATGGAGGAAAATAAAAACATAAGGATTTTAAAAACAAAACTAGGATGTAAGTAATAGGCATGGTGTTTCAGAAAATGGGCTGCAGTTGTTCTGATTGACTATGTTAAAACCAAACCTAAACAGCTAAAATGCCTAACCGATAATTCAAGCAGGTTTGACAATAAATTAAACTAATAAAAATTTCAATTTCAGGACAGAAAGAAAGAGAGAAAAATGTTAGCAATCAAAAAACCTAACATAGTTATTGACTAATATATTTTTTTTTCCTCCACAGTAATGGAACAGAATCCCTTAGTGCAGAAGTCACTCTGGAGAGGTATGTTTAGGAACCATATTAATAAGACCTTCGTCTAGTCCCCAGCATCCACGCTTAGATTGCAGTAGTGATCTCTGTAAGAATGAGAAAGAAAAGAAAAGAAAAGAAAAGAAAAGAAAAGAAAAGAAAAGAAAAGAAAAGAAAAGAAAAGAAAAGAAAAGAAAAGAAAA
>VZTF01007972.1:931840-946882 GCA_013397755.1 Cnemophilus loriae | reverse complement strand
AGAAAGAAAGAAAGAAAGAAAGAAAGAAAGAAAGAAAGAAAGAAAGAAAGAAAGAAAGAAAAGAAAAGAAAGAAAGAAAAGAAAAGAAAGAAAGAAAAGAAAGAGAGAGAAAGTGCAAGGATGTGGGAGACTTTAATTTTCTGACATCCGTATGAAAAGAAATGCCCCCATAGTTGTCAGTAGGTCTTAAATATTTTTGAATGCATCAGTTGAAAAATGTATGTAAAAAGTAGTTTATGAAGTAACAAAGGTTCTGGTGCTACTTCAGAGTTACTTTAAGTAAGCAGCAGGAAGGGGAAGTACAGGGGATGGTTGTAAAAAATTAGCTTATGCTCAGTAATAATGAGCTGATTCAGTTCACTTTAAATTGCAACACAAACAAAAACAAATATATGGCTGAAGTCCAGGGTTTTAGAAGAGCAAACCTCAGGAAACTAAGAAATTAGTTATTAGGGTTTACCGAACCGGATAACTCAAGGATTTGAACCTAGTAGCAGCATGGAATTAAGTCAAAGGTGCAAAAGCTATCTGAAGTTTATATTGCAAGCAAGAGAGGAAAAAAAATGTCTCAGCAGGAAAGAGTGGCAGACTTCTCTGGAGGAAGAAACACCTCACATAGGATATAAAGAGTGAATAAAGAACTTGAAAGGACTAGAAAAGGGGATTGATCAGCAAGGAGAGCTGTGTCTCAGAGGTCAGAAAGGGCGAAAATAAAACAAGAATGGGCAAAAGCCTAGTTGAGTTGAAACTTGGAAAGAAAATTAAAACAAGCAGTGAAAGTTCTTCGATCATATAAATAAGTAACGGCAGGAAAAGAGAAAACTAAGTTACACATAAAGATGTTGATAAAGGAGTTAATATAAATAAGGCAGAGGAAGAAAATACTCTAAAACACAGGTAAGATATACGACAGAAATCTCTGATCAGTCAGTAAGAATGAAAGTAATGAAAATTAGTATATCCAAGGCAGAAACAAAACTTAAAATGCTCATACAAACTTGATGAGGTATTCCATAAGCTTTCAACAAAAAATACAAAACAAATGTGTAGATAAAAGTGAAAAATGAGAGGCAAGTGATTTCAGCTTGTCAAAATTATTTATTTGTAAAAAGACTTTTATTACCTATAGTGCAGAAAATTAGCAAGAAAATTAATGATAAGAAACAATGAAACTGATGAAATAATATCTTGTGAATCATAAAAAGTGTGCAGGAAGTCACTGGAAAAATGCAATATGATATAAAACCAGCATCTTTCCAGAGTCCAAGATCCTCATTTTCTGGAAGAATTACTGCTTTTAGTCCACGGTTTCCTAATTTGAATAAATTTTGTAGATTTATCTTAAGACCTATTGATCTACACGTCTTGGTTGTTTAGAAAAAAAGTTTACTGTGACAACTAGGTTTTCAAAATTTTATGATCTGTGATTTCATTATAAAGCACAGCTAGTTTTTTCAGCCGTGTATTTCTTTTCTATGAAGGAATATTGTACAGAGTAAGAAGTACTTCACATAAGCGGGGCAGTGTATTTGATCTTGGATTGTGCAAGTTGACCTTACTCTTAGTGGCATTTAAGACAAGTCATGATGCCACGCTGGGATGGGTTATTGGTGTACCGGATGACTCTTTCCGGAACCAAGCTGTTGGTTTATAGTTAGATGTTGGGAAATATACCTACCTGAGAGAAAGACATATTTTTATAAATCCTGAAGGGTTAGAATATCATGACTATTTGTAACAACTCCTGCTGAGTTGTTTCTTTCCGCCTTTAGTGGCTCATGGGAAGCATTTGAAAAGTACTTGTTCTTTCTTGCAGAAGATTTCAGAGAAGGATTTTTATTTTATATTTGAGTTCCAGGATGAAAAACTTTAGGAGTTCCATAAGTTCCTTCTGTTGAGTCATATTAGAGAACTCCCTGTTAGACTCATTTATGTAGTCTCTGCTTCCCAGGCTTACTACAGACTTTTTTTTTGCTTTTTGGTTTAATAACTGTTTGGTTGCACTCTCCTAACATTGTATAGATTTCCTCTCCAAGGACTAGAAAGGCGAACTTCTCTTTCTGACTATAGTCTTGTTTGTTTGGGTTTTTTAATAGTATTTTTAAGCAGACTCTGTCAATGTTTGGAGCAGTGTCAATGCTCACAGTTTATGCACTGGGGGATATCCAACATGATTTTCACTGCTGTTATTTGTTTTTATATTTTCATGGAGGTCTGCTGTAAAGAATTTGGACGGATTATGAAGGAAAAACTAACAAAGGATATGGAAGAAAACACCTATCTATGACAAATCAACAGGAAGGAAAGATAAAATGATGGAAAAACAGAGCCTGAGCTATCACAGGTCTCACTTGGAGAGGACTTCCACTTCACAGATGTTAACATTTTTTGTCAGCATCTTGCACTGACTGCTAAGGCCATTCTGCTGCATCTCTCAGCTGGAAGGCTGTGCATCCTACTGAGCTACGAAGAAGTAAGCTGGAGGGTATCAAGCCAGAAGTATGTACCTTACCAAGTAGGACCACCAACCAGAACTAGGTATTACCTCTGCATAGCATCTTATTCCTTGTATGTTATCTGCAGCAGCTCATTTCCCTCACCATTCCTCTTCTCCCACAAGTGATAAAGAAATAAATCCTCTCAGATTTCTCTCATTAGAGCAGGAATATAATTTTTCCCAGAAAGGTCTGTATCTGGTAAATCCTAATTGATTGGACAGGCTGTACAGAATAGGCAGATGAATAAAATTTGCAGAAGCCCTGAAAGTGGTTTTGATTTTCATTTCAGAGACTGATCCCATGAAAATGGAATATAAAAGCCCCAGATGAAAAACCTTTATTTGTATAGAAGTTCCTTACAAGAGAATTTTACTATGCCTCATGCGCAGCTGGGACTGTGCTGCTAGCTTGAGCAGCAAAATTAAGGATGATGTCCAGACTCAGTGTATTAGTTGGACTACTGGAAAGATGAGAGCCTGTTTTGAGGCTGGGTATCTTTGTATAAATCTTGCTTGAATTTATACCTTGTGCTGGACTGGAAAGAAAGAAGATTGGGTTGGGGGGCTGACATTTTTTAGTGACATTTAAAATACAAAGCTTTGATTCGTTTCACAAGATGTTGGAGCCAAGGATCAAAGCTATTTACGGAAGTAGAAATGACACCCTGTACTTGTAGTAGGAGAACTGGTGGACGACTTTTCTTTGACCTATTGTCCGGGTGTCCATGGAGTAAATAACAATGATCTAGGATGATTTTTCCATCCAAGCAGAAACACAGAATACACTGTTCATTCATCGCTGTCTCTAAATGCATACAGAGAAGGCAGACACCTCCTTGCTATACACCTTCTCCTCCTCAGTATTAGCCATGTTGTATAACACAGATATGATAACAATCTTCTCTAACTCATTTTGCAGGTCGCAATCAATTTTAATTCCTTTCTCTTTCTACACCAATGTGAACCCCTCTAATGTTTTCAGTGTATATAAACTAGACCACAAATAAACATGGGTCTCATTTGAAGTTTTAGATGGTCTCATGTATGTCTATCCACAGTTTTCTGTCAATGTTGCCCTGTACTTTAATCCACGCATCTGTCCATTTCTTTTTTGTCAGAAATTAATCTCAGCTCTCTAGTAAAATGTCAGAGCTGAATACAAGTTCCCTTTGAGAGTAACTCCATTCATTAAGTCTTATCATTCCCTCAGAAGACTATATTTCCAAACTATTTTGAATATATTAAAAGAATACTTGAAGCAAACAGCTGTGAAACAGTTAATTACAATTTATATACACTTAATTCTTTGTTTATTCACTTATAACAGCATTTTCCTTATGATTTTTTGCATGTTTCTTTCTATCTTTAAACTTTTGGGTTGATTATCTTTAGTAGGGTTTCTTATACCTAACAAACTACTGGAGCTGGACGGTGTGTAGTTTTTCATTTTATTGTATATATTTCTTTTTTTGAGAGATGTAGAGAGAACTATAGTGCTGAAACAAGTAACCCAGCATCTTTTTCACTTTCCTTAGGAAGAGACAGGGATGCACTGAGACTGAGGAGAGGGAAGAGTGCTGTAAAAATGAAAGATTAATCAATGTCTTAAAATGCCCATTTATACCATCACCGTATCAGTTTAAGCTGATAGAGTCTTGATATTTCTTCACAAATACACTCAGTATATTTTAATCAGATGCAGGCAGGTATGTCTCCAGAGAATAAATGCAGCTCAGTGCAGTTTAGAGTACTTTTTAAATGTGGAAACACAATGGATGGGGAAAATCTTTGTCATCCAGTATGCACTCAATCTGATCACAAAAAGGAAAAAAGTTGAAGTCTACCCAGCCTTCTATCAAAGTTAAAATATTATCTAAGATCATCTAAATTGTCACATAAATAAAATAATTTCCAATATTTCTTATTAATGTCTTACTTTTCATTAACAGTCCCAGAAAACAGGGACTTAGTTGTAAACTGTTTATAAAATATCCTAGATATATCTTGCTCAAACATTAATAAATTACCAGAGAGTTAACCAATGGCATTTTAGCTAACTCTAATTCTTTACTAACTTAATCTTAAAATGTTTTAAAGACTTGTTGGAATTATTCAATGAACTCTATTAATAAAGTACTAATAACTTACCCAGTCAGTAGAAAATAGAAGGCATTATTAACGGAGAGTAAAAAGAAATAAGAAGTATCAATTAAATTTCCTTATCATGCTTCAGGCTTTAATTTGCTGATTAAAGTATTGATGTAATTTTTTATTTCTAAAGTAAATGTCTGAGGAACAGTTTCCTGTAGAAAAGACTAAATTTTATGAATCTTGGAGAACTACTATGTATTTGGTTTGATTCTCCTAGGGAGATATTAATTACTTGAAGAGGTAATTTCTTGCTCTTTCATGTAATTGTTTATAACTATCATGCATATAGGTACACATTTATATATGTAACATAAAAAGCAGGCACGACGCCTACATAATATTCATATCACATAACCACATCGATTATGAACTTCTTTTACATTAAGCGACCTTCAATCACTGCTCTAGAAGACCACAGGCTCGGTGTAAAACTCTTGACTTAATTGCATGGTTATGAAGTTAAGTTGAATATATTTTACCAGAACCAGTTCTGTAAAAAACCCTAGGGATCAAGAGGTCTATGGCATTCTAAAGCAGCCCCTGAAGGTCAGACACAAAGCTCTAGAATACCTCAGGCACCAAGCCTTCAGCAACCACTCACTGTAAAAGGAATTTAGTCACCTGTGGCTGTAGCTCATTTGCCCACACATCAGCATCTAAAACCGTCTGAGATGCTTGTCCTCACAAATTCCACCTGTTTTCCAGTTGTGTATCACACTGGTTTTTCCACTGGGATGTCTCTACTACTCTCAAGCATCTGAAATGCTGACAGGCACTTAAATGTATGCGTGATTTGTTTTAACTTTGACCTGAAACTCACCCATACTGGCTCATTGAGGTGTCTACACTACAAAAATTAATGTAATGTGCTCCTTTAAATCTCAGAAGAAGCAATTTATTTTCAAATGAAAGAGGTGTGGGTTTCACGGAAGAGAGGAGACTTTGTGGGTATCACAGTTTAAATGAATTAATTCCTTCCTCTCTTATATTGCCTTCCCCATTGCAGAGGGGATGTCTGCTTTGATTTGTCCTTCTTGGACAATTTTACTAGGTGAGAAGTAGCCACTGCTTCTGCTGTAAGTGTGTCAAGCAAAATGTACGTACTGTTAATATAAAAATCTCTTCATTTTCCCATTTAAGACATCAACAGTGCAACAGTGGAAAAAATTATCTCTTTTACCTTTCCTTAAAAAAAAAAAAAATTAAAAACCAAGGCAGAAAGTGTATGCTTGAACTTATTTAGTGTTTTCTGAAAATCAGCCAATGGAGCTGAGCAGAAACATTCAAATACTTCATCTCAACTTTAAAAGACTTAAGCATAATGAATATAAATTACATTCCTGATATTTTTCATGTTTCTTCCTTTCTCATCTTAACTTTTCATCAGCCAGAAGAGTAAGTGTTTTCCTGATAATTAATCCACGTAACTCCTTGAAATTTCTCTTACTCCTAAGAGGCCAGATGAGTCTTTATCTCAGTAGACAGACATCGTTCTGAGCTGTTTACTAAATGAATGAGAATTTCACTGTTACACAGAAAGTACAGTTCTGTTAACCTTTCACTCAGATAGCCCACTGTTGTCTAAAGTCATCTATCTACAAATGTGCAACGACAGAGCATTTCCTCAGTAATACAGCTCATTGCCACAACCAAGAATAAAACAGGCTTCTTGAAAGAGGATATTGAGCATCTTGCCTTCATCAAAATAAAAGATCCCCAGTTCTGTTCCCGAAAAAAAAAGAAACTTTCACTTAAAGCATAGCAGGAAAACTGGTAGCTAATTAGTCGGCTTTCCCTTGTGGCCTTACTATTATGTAACAGTCTCTACACAATTCATGACTTAT
Organism: Cnemophilus loriae; assembly: GCA_013397755.1. Classification (NCBI taxonomy): domain Eukaryota; kingdom Metazoa; phylum Chordata; class Aves; order Passeriformes; family Corvidae; genus Cnemophilus; species Cnemophilus loriae. Next base: position 940,390 of record VZTF01007972.1, on the reverse strand, counting down.
CAAACAATTCCCTGATTTCCTTCACGACAGTAAATTGAATGTCTTTTTTTTTTTTTTGGAGTGTTATTCCAGTGTTAGTGATCCAGCTCACCTCTAGGCAATGTGAAAGAAGTGAATCATCTTTTTTGTCATTATAGTTTCTGCTTCTGCTAATCTTACTGTAATTATTTTTTTTCTGTATTTGGAGATTGAAAGATTGAAAAGCCCTCATCCTTTCCAAAGGAGATGATTACTTATGTTTCTCTCCTTGCTAAAGTCAATCTCCAACTTTCGTTTTTGTTATTAGCCTTCATATGTTTATAAATACATAATTTTACAAGTATTATTCTCCCACAAAGACAACATATCAGTTCATTTGAGAGTTTTCCTCGTGCAGATTTATTTTGGGCTTTCTTCTTGGTTTGGACCAATTTATTTCAATTTTATTAGACCTCCTTTCTCCACGCAATAGAAACACTACCTGCTAATAAAACAATTTAAATGGTGTAAGAGAATTTCTTCGTGTGATATATTTCCATATTTGGTTATCTTCTGCATAAAGTGGAGTTACGAAGTTACGATTGTCCAATTTTTTTCCTTTTTTGTTTTTACTCTTAAATAGAGGCCTTTAAGCAAATTTCACCTGACATTTCCCAACCTGCTGCTTGAGACAGCATCAAAGTGATTTCATAATCCAAAACCATATCATGCACCCTGATAATTCCTGCGTTATGGGCACATAATTCTCAATGCAAATTACAGCAAACAGGAGGTGGATAGCTGTTTCCATATTGCTGAAACAAATAATAAATCCAATTAGTACCTTTGATTATTGTGGTTTTGAAGATTTTGAATGGATAACCAAGAACTCCCAAAATGGAAATTTAGCCATGTGATATTTAAGTGGTAGCAAATGAGCAAATGCCACGCGATATCTATGATAAAGTGTATTTTCACTTATGTATTTTTGTATTCCTAAAAGACACTAAATTATATTTAAGCAGTGCAATGACCAACATATTGGAAAAAAGGGGATTACCTATTTCAGCTGTTTCCAATTATTCTAGTTATCTGGCTGTGATGAGGGAACAAGCAGATCAACAGTATGGATTTTATAGAATAAGTTATTCCATATACTACTACTAGTAACTTCCAAAGGTCTTTTCTGCTGATTCTAAGAAGAGCTTTTGTGAGATAAAGAAAGGTGTAATAACTTATTTTGTTCTGCCACTGTAGTTTTTGCACATGTACATACACCATATACACATAGAGAGAAAAAATTCTCTATTAAGCCACCAAGCAACATTTTCTCAGCTGCGTCTTCAACACAGGAATTCAATCAATCTACGCAAAGATTATTCTGAAGCAACAATCAGAAGATTTCCCTCTGTTCATCTTTTCTTTTCTTTTTCCATTCCTTGATTTTGAATAAGGGAAACGAAGCGTTACAGAATTATTTCTTTCCAATTATTACTTCATTTCTCTGCTGGACTCGTCATTCAAGGATCATTCTTAAAATTAGTTAGTGAACTAAAGTTTTATGTTTTATCTGTCAACTGTGTGGAACAACTACTGCTTATATGTAGGAGAGAGCCCTCAAGCAAACCTGCCGTTACTGTCGTGTACGTTTTTTACATCATACTTACTGGCTTACAGCTGGATTTGCTTGGGTTTGTTAGCCTGACACTTCTGTTTCCACTTTGCATGTTTTTCATTACAACAACGCTTTTTTGGACAACGTGGGAAAAATCCAGTGACTGCATCTAATTCACAATAATTCTCATTGGGTTTTTTATTTCTTGATTGTAATGTATTTTATTTTATTTTCTCTTAGTTTTGTGAATACAATTTTACAATCAGATTACGCTAGATGTCTAATTTTTAGATCACAACAGCTGGAGGATGGATTCACCTTTGTGTGCACTTGAATGAACTGTTAGTCTTCAAATCAAAGAATAATGCAGATGACTTTGGTGTTTTTTGTTTTTATGATTTTTTACACCCTGCAAAAAAATTCAGTAATCTAAATATGTGGCTTTTTATTTTTGCATACTCTGTCTCTCAGGAAGAGTTGTCATTCATCATGGAAGAAAGAACAGGGCTAAGCAGAACCACGATGTGATGTTGACAAACTTTTTAGTCAAGAAAATATACTGTAATGAAAATATTAAAAATATTGGTAGCTAATTAAATATATTTTAATTCAGTCTGTTTCCTTAATAAGTGAAACATGAAGGGGCTTTATTTTTTTCTGACATAGAATATTGCAACAAATGCAGAGATTTTTGATACTTCAAAAACTAAAAGGATGAAAATATGAATCCAATGTGTACTAATCCTGTTATCCATTACTTCTGAAAACAATAAATATTATTCGTTTAAAACTAGGTCACATTTAGTTCTTACTGTATGCTGTCCAGGTAAAACTGTATAAAGTCCTGAAGCTGAAGCAAGCTTTCATGTCAGGTTCCCTCATCTGGTCCCACACTAACAGAGGTGAGAGACAATGGACCAAGACAATTGCTAATTTTGCATTTATGTATGAATAGTATACATATATAATATGGATGGATCACACTTAAAAAGATAGTTTTTTAGAGTAACAGTTCAAAATACTTTGCATTGTAGTGCATATTACACAGCTGGACATCATTAACGTTTGTATCAAGAACTGCAAACTACTTTTTCTGTGTGCAATATACCCTAACTCATGCCCGTAAGCTTGTGCCCCAAATGCCTTCCCAAACATGGCAGGGAGATATCCTCCATGGGAAAAATAACATACAACCAAATTTAAACAGTAAGTATACTAAAGTAATCTAAAATAAGAATTTTCAAAACATGTTTAAAATAAGTCTGAACACTTGGAAGGTTTGGAATACTTAGGAATCTGCATATATTTCTCTGAGCTCTTCATATATGATAAATATATCTCAACTTACTCACTTTGTTGTGGCTTGTTCTCTCATCTTTCAGACACTAGACAAAAAAGAGATAAGAGAGAGGAGAAAAACATCCACAACGACACTGCTAACTAAAACCTAAAATAAGTAGAGCTATTTTAACTAAATAATTTTCAAATTGTTTTATTCAAAATGATAGATAAATGACTAGGCTGTCACATACAAAGTCTTTTGACTCTAAGTCTTAATATGTGTTACAGAGATCAAATAAAGATTCAATCCCTTCCTTCATGTTTAGTGTTCCCATTAAATAAAGTTATTTCAATACATATATTTCCTATGGCAAGAAAGCTGATGTAAAGCATTTATATCTTACTTAATATGCAAATATTTTTGTACCTGTTCCAACACAAGCCAAATGCAAGCAATAAAAATGCTTTATTAAATAGATGAACGGGCAGCAAAGCCATATGAAGATGACATCTTCTAATTGCCTGCAGTGCATCTGCTAATAAACTGCCAAGGCTCACAGAAAAAAGCACTTCTAGGATAAAAGCCAGGACAATTGTAAAGGCTAAATTATTAATTAATATCAGGCAGCTATCATGACTTGCTGGTTTCTTGTCAAGATACAGCATGTTGTTGGCGGGCTTAACAGAAAGATTTTTATGAATGCTGAAGACTATAATAAATCTTAGAAAGTTCTAATTTTATAGTTACCTGCTGCAGCCTTCGTTTGTGGCCAGCAGTCAGACTGAAAAAGCCGTGATGAAATTGTCTTAGATACTAAGACATTAGCTTTAAATTCAGCACAATGAATAATTTCAGTAAAAACTAATGCTTTGGTTGATGAGTTCTGTATGCTTTCTTAACATATTTATCTGAAACCAAAAATGCCTCAAATCATGACTTGGAACTTAAATTTTTGAATTGTATAGTGAATTTATCTCTCCATTTATTAACCCACATTCTGGTCAATAGACATCTGGTGAGATGCATTTTTAACTAAAACTGTATTATGATGTTTAATGCTATGTCCACCCTGGTTTTAGAGTAACAACTTAGTCAGGCATCTCATGATACTTCTGCCTTTTAATGAACTAGAGTCCTGGGATGATCACTGGTATTTAATTCCCTACAGGATGGAAAAAAGGTCATCTTGGTTCAGGTAAAGAGGATATTTATTAAATCTGCCAGAGGCTAACAAAAAGAAGGGATATTTCTTGCTGATGTCTTCAGCTGCATCATGACTCAAAAATACAGAAGAGTTCATGCAGATGTCAAGTTTCATACACCTATCTCAATTATGCCCACATATAAAATTAATAAGCATAGGACAAGAATATTTTATTATAAAAGGAAGCAAAGAAAGGAGATAGATAATGCAAGTCAGACCTGTTTAAGTCATTATTTAAAAATGGAACATTCCAGCCTAATTTCCCCAACTTCCTGAGAGGAGCAATGAATGAGACAGGAACAGACACAGAATTTAGATTATTTTAGAGAAAATTATATGTTCTATTAATTGTCCTTTAGAACTGATGTAAAAAAAAAACTTAGTGCCATATTTTATACATTCTGGCTGTTTTCATGATTCACTGTTTTTTTTTCACTCATTTTTAATTCACTGTTAATGATTTAGCAAGAGAAAAAACAGGAAATAAGTAATATGTTGTTTATTGTCTATAATAAGAGTTGTTTTACTTGGCAATGGATAACAGAAAAGTTGTCTCACACAGATATATCACTAGATATTGCTTCCATGTTACATTCCATAAGTTTGTTTTTTACGGATGTAAATTTTGTATGGACAAAACAAATAAAAGTCTGAAGTAAAATTTTCACATGTTTAACATGATAAAAGCTAAGACTATATTAAGTGTTTAAGCATTATTAGAGCATTGAATACAGTCTTGTTAAGTTCCAGCTATCTTAAGTTCATATAAATTCAGTTCATATAAGAATGAGACTTATAGGGACCCAGGATTTATCATCTTATTTTCTATTTCTATTTCCCGAAGCACATAAGATCTTAAAATGGAAATCTCTGCTATTGTGCACACTTAATTAACTGAAGTTCATAGACAATAACAAAAGTTTGATTGCTGACTATGTGCTGCTGTATTCTTTTCAAGAGGCTACAGTTTTCATTATGAATCAATTAAAATTGGTTGAACCTGTGTCAAATCCAATGCGACAGTTGGAAATATTTCATATAAAGTTTTCATATAAAGTTTTCTCCAAAAATCTATAATAGCAGTTCCACCAGAAAACATAAATCTAACACCACTGTTTCTTCAGCAAAATTTTATGGTTTTAATTAGTCTTCCTAATCCAATTTATATATATTTTGGTGTGTATATATGTCTGTGTTTTCTAAATATATATATGTGACTGGACTGTGGTTCATATTGTGCTAGTAAGACAATAGATGGATCTCTCACAAAGGCAGCAAAGACTCTTTTTCTTTTCTAATGATTTCAGTTCAGAAGAAAAAAAGCAAGCCAAACCAAAACAACAACAAAAAAATCCCAACACAAACCACACCACCTAACAGTGATTTTTTCTACTTATTTCCTGAGGTATTTCAAAGCACTTCAGAAACAAAAGTCTAATGCCACTGAACCACACTGACCTCTGAAAAGCAGGGAATTGCCTTGAAATACACATTTACTTGTTCAGTGGTTGATTTGGGAAGATAAAATGCTGTCCAAGGCTAGAGGAAATGACCTCTTATATATTTTATAATGTCAAAGGGTCTGAAGTAGACATTTTGGGCTGATGGTGCATCTATTACAAACAACATGGTGAAAATAACCTGCCGAGGTATTTACCTGTTTCGACTTGAAATGAACTTTGCACACACGTCTTATAAGAATGTGTTTTAAAAGTTTGTTTGATTAGAGGTTCATAAAGAAAGCAAAGGCTTAGATTATGAGCTAATCAAGTTCCTATATCTGTTTGATAAAAAGGCTTCCTTGGCTTGACTGAACTTGACTGTTCAGATGAATTTCTCCTTCTCTGATATTTGCTGTTTTTCATTGATTCAAAACAACTTTTCTAAAAATAACTTTCCAATGAGAACTGAAATTTGTTCCAGTAAGAAACAAAACTTTCTTGAACAGAAACACTTTGAGACCAAGAGTGAAAACAGAATAAAACTAAGTTTAAGTATTATTGCAATGAGGTGTCCTGAGTTTTCACTGAAACCAACTATTTCACATTTTTTTTAGACATAGTTTGAAAGAGATGTTTTCTGAACAATTAAGCAAAGAACTTAAGCAAGGACAATAGAATAACACAAAACTTCAGTGCTGAGCACTCTTTTTGTTCAAAAAAAACCCCTGAATGTAAGGATTTAATAATTCCTTTTTCTTATCTCCTCTCTTAACCGTTGTTGTGTTAAGAGCCTGAATCGTGAACATGATGATTTCTGTCTTTGGCCAGAAGTAAAATTTTGAGGGAGAAAACCAGTTGGAAAAAAGCCTCACTGACTTCAACTACTATATTTGATTTCAACTTGTAAACCTCATAAATATAAGAGAATTTATATTCTCCATTTACAAGAAAAAGGTGATAAAGACTTAGATATTGATGGGGCAAAAAAATAAATTAGCAGGCTTGCAGTTTAGAAGGGAGAGTTATTTGGAGAAACCTGCACATAAGAGGAAAAACAGACTAGCTATAACTTTCAAAGATCACAAGAATTGCACTTTATTTTCAGTTGAGCAGTGGGATAATGTTAGTCAGAGAGACAGACTCAGTCTAGCATATCACTTAACAGATGATGCAGCAAACAAGCAGTGCTGTGCCGTACCTACTGTTACACATCAGCACCAAAACATGAGGTGTCTAAACACATGGCAGAATGTTTTGAGCTGGAAAACATTATCAAGTGTTCAGGCTTGACAAGTACTCGTAGATGAGCAGTTTTGTAGTAAGTAGTCTCTTTTCAACTGCTAGAAATTCAGTTAACCCTACAATTTATAAAAGACACTCAAGTTTACATTATAGTAATGTGGCAAGCATTGGACAAAACTGTTTCAAGTAAATTCCTTTCTAGTGAACTTCAGCAGAAATTGAAATACAGCTATATTAACAGAAGCATCCTGACATTCAGAAACCATTACAAAAATAATTTCATCCATTTCTTTACCCATCCCCAGCTATCCACCACACACACATACCTTGCCTTGCACATCTTTGCTGGAAATAAATGTGGTTTGCAACACAGTAATAAAATTCAGGATGGAGAGTAAATTCAATTCCAGAGTAAGACTAAAATCAGAAATACAACTCAGCATCATACAGTTTCCTTAGAGCCAGCAGACACAGAGCAGACAAATTCTGAAATCAGGGATTATACCAACACTCTAAGCCTCACACAACCAATGGGATATTATAGCAGAGCACCAATGTCATTATAGTTATGAGGAAGGCGGCCTTGCAGTTTGAAAAAATAACTTAAGTACTCTAAAAATCTGCATCCTTAGAGTATCTTGAAATTTGCTATGCCTCATATGCATGTCAAGTCCTATTTGCTTTCTATATCTGGGGCAAACACAAGCAAGAGGGAGTAAGGTTATACCAAGAGGTATGTACATATACATATTTACCAAAAGGAGATACATATCATTAAGCTTATATAAAGCTATATATAAAAATTTGTTATATATAAAACGTTATGTATAAAGTTATAAATATATGTATATATATAAACCGTGTAAGATTTCATGTGCTTCTAATAAATTTCCCGAGCAAATCTCAGTTTGTCTAGCTTCACTAATACAAAGCACCTGATCTCCATTTCAGGGTGCACTACTAAAGAAGTCAGGAAGGCATGTCTCAAACACTCCTTTGCCAGGGAATTGAAGTAGATGTATGTGGTAAGCCCGGGCAAGTTTCTCCTGGTTGTCACTGCTGACAATCAAAAAGATGTTTCTGCATCACCATTGACAAAAACAGAAAATGCTAAAAAATAACTGCTATTCTGATTCTTGCTGAGACCATGGTGGTATGACTCTGAGGAAGTCAGGAGGAATTTAAAGCTGAACTAGATTCTGACTTACCCAAGATATCAGTGGGTATGTACTACAGAATATTAAGTCTTATTATTTCATATTTGGAAAACATTAAGTGTTATATCCAGTTCATACACAGAAATATAGAGCTTACTAACCTTATATGCCTCTTGGAAACAATGGAACTGCTGTTACAAAGAAAATCTGATTTTAAAATGAAAAAAATAATCCAATAAATTAATTTCAGATCTCAAATGGCTTAAATTTCCACTGTGTTAAAATAATACTATGCCATAGTGACATCTTGCACTCAATGAAGTGACATTCCTAAAAATCTATATGTGCAAATACTGCATCCAGTCTACATTAGTAAACTCCTCACTATAAATAAAAACAGAAATATTTAAGGATTTCTGAATAACGTTTCAGAGATAATGTTTCAGATATTTAGCACCTAAGACATAGCTAATAAATAACACTGTTCACGTTTGCATGGAGTAACCATCAATAAACAAACAAAAAGGATGTGTCTCTAGCAAAGACACAGGAGAGAAAGAAGAAAGGACAGTGTGAGGGAAGAAAGTAGGAAAAGAGGGAAGAGAAGGAGGGGAGGAAGGAAGGAAGGAAGGAAGGAAGGAAGGAGGGTA
>VZTF01007972.1:837334-931691 GCA_013397755.1 Cnemophilus loriae | reverse complement strand
AATAAAAAATCAAAGTGTAAATTAAAATTAAAATGGAAAATTAATAAGGGTAAGGAGAAGATAAGGAGAAGGAAAAGAGGAAAAGCAAAAAGAACACAAAAAAAGACAGGAGTACTGCCAGACAGCAGTGTTTCTAAGAACCAAAAGGGAAATGAGACATAAGTGTCTAATAAAGATATATTAATAATTTAGCTTGAACTAATTTGAATTTATATTTTTGAAATTATTTTTTCACAAAAACCATCCAATTATTTTAAGGCACTGTTAACTACTCTTGTCTACAGTATCATCTAATAGTCAATACAAATACTATAAACCAAAAATTAATAAAGCTGGTGGCACCAGAATTTGACTCAAATAGAGATTTTTATATGCAGAAAACTCTCTCCTCAATAGTTCCTCCAGACTGAGTAGTCATTGTCGCGTTTGTTGTGTTTGAACATATTTTTATGCAATATGCAATTCCTAATGTTTTGCTCGTGATAAGCAAACCAAACAAGTGAAACATGATACAGTTCAGAAAGAAAAATGCTTCTTAACAACAAAAACTAAACTACAGTTGCAGATAATGAACTTTCCAGCTTGATGTTTCATTTCATTCGGTTGGTTGGTTGGTTGGTTGGTTGGTTGACATTCTCTGTGCTTTTTTGAAAATTAACGATTTTTTTCTCTAACATTTTGCTAAAATCACAATAAAAATAAATAGAATTAAAAAGAAAAAATGTAAAAATAAGAGTGGTCTACTTTTTTTTCATTCAGGGTTATTTTTCAATAAGGTTTTATTCCAATTTTATTTACAAGTATTTCAGAGATATTCAAGCAGCTGTCCTGGAAGCTTTCAGTGTGTAGATACACTGAAAATCAAAGAGGTAGATTTCAAAGGTAGATTGTATATACTTAACACTAAATAGCTACACTTGTGTTTTCATAGGAAATACTAGCTCAAAATCTAGGATTCTCACACAACAAATTCTAGTCAGTGGAGTCTGTACAACTACCCTCACCTAAAATTAGACAGTGAAGTTGGCCAAAAACAAGCACCCTCACCTAAAATTATACAGTGAAGTTGGCCAAAAACAAGCATTGCCTCTCTTTTGGACATCCTATGTTATGAGAGGCATCTACTCAGGTCTGTAGGATGTGGTGCAGTGCCTTTGGGCTGCCTGTGTCGTACTGAAGTGGTGGCAGATCTTCAGGCACATCTCCCAGGACATTAGACACCTATGGATTAAGGAGTAATTACACCATGATGTTTGTTCAGCACTCACCTATATTTAGGTTGCTGCAAGAGGAAATGGCACACCTGCTGGAGACTCACTTCAATTGCTTATTCATAAACATCTCATCCTTGTTAAGAGGATCCAAGTCATCCACGACATTCTCAGAGAACTGACAGCTTTAGGACACCAGGTCATGTTAGGGTGGCAGCTGGCAGCTCTGAGTAATGCTTTAGGTCATGCAAGGTAGGTACTCTAATGGGTCTACATATTCAGGAGTGAGGAGCAAAAAGTAGTCTGGTTACCTGCTTTCATCTTCAGATAAACACAGCCTTTGGAGATGACCCTCTAAAAATTTGGACTTCAGATAGGTATCAGCAGATTCAAAAATCAATCAAGCCCAGTGCTGCAGTTTAGGAGTTTAGCTCCACAAGTTGAATTTTCAGTAAAGTTTCAGGTTCCTTTAAGAGACAGATGTCAAGAGAGCTTCTGGACTGTGCAACCTCAGCCAATGTGGAGTCCTAAAAGTATGTCCAAGTCGCTAAGACGTCAGTAATGACCAGTGGCAGAGGCAGAGCCTTTAACATGCCTCCAGTTTATGAAGGCTAAGGAACATCAATATCCGGTCTCTAACGTCTTCCATCTCCTCCTCTTCTTCTTTCTCTCTCTGTCACTCTGTTTTCTGTCTCCATCCCCAATATTCTTGTGGTGTCTATCTAGGCTAGCTCTTATGACACCCATAAAATTTACATCCACAGCTAAAAGGAGTGTGTCAATATATTTATCACTAAGCTTTTTTAACATTGCTAATCTAATACCACTTATAACACGCAGGCTAATATTACTGAATTTTTCTCAAGAAATATAGTTTAACCTAATAAATAGGATCTAATAAAAACAAATTTAAGGAGAAAGAAAGACAGAGACCGCCACCCCTACATGAGAAAAAAAAAATTCTGGCCATTTTCTTGTTCATAGAAGTACAGAATATCATAATATAATAAAGGTTTACAGACTGCCACAGGTATTTTTCTGTCAGCACTTTTATAAAGGAAATGTCTCATCAGTCTGCAATTCCATTTCTAAAATACATATTTAGATTTTGAACTTGAAAGGTGTTACATAGCTTTAACAATCATGGCATTCCTCCATTAAAAATCCAAAACAGCAATTAAATTACAAATTATACGAAAATATAATTTTGAAGCTGATCTTATTTTTATTATCCACATATTTATATGTATACCTATAACAGATTTATTAAATCCACAAAACTCACAAGGTAGGGGTAGAGAAAAGTTAAGACTGAAATCCTCTGATCTCAGTTATATATTTTAATGATTTTCTTATAAATCTCTTCTAGTGTCAGTAGCATCAATTGATATAAATATTTTTGTCAAATATTTATTATAACTAGTTTTAGAGAGTATTTACTAATGTCTGCCAGACCAATTTAATCACTCAGTTTTCTGTAATAACTGCTAATAATACAATCTGTATTATTTAAGTTTTTCCTTTTTTTGAATAAGCTTCTTTTTACGCATAAATTGACTAGAAACAGAGTTCAATATAGAAGAGGATAAAATAAAAATTACACAAAGCTCTGAAGAAATCCATACGTTTGATCAATGCCATGGGCATTTGTTGTAAAAACAGAGATGGTATATTTTTTTGTTGCAAGGTAGGAAATGTTTATTCTTATAGGTCTAGAAATAAACTAGATGTATTTAATAGGAAGAAAAAAGCGTCAAATTTAAAATAACATTCATCAGAACATAAAAGAAACCAAACCAAAACAATAGATTTACAATTTACATGCATGTGGAATTCTGTTGCTTTGGGAAAAAATTAAGTAAATTTTATATTTACGCATTACCCACAGACTCCTTATAAAAGTCAATGAGCACAGCAGTAGTAAATAAAGTACTATACAGGTGTCCTGAACAAAAAAGCTTTAAGTAACAACCAGAAAATAATTAAGGACTGTTCGAGCTCAAAAGGGTACCCAAAACTTGAGGCATGCCATCAAATTCCATAGATGTCTTGACATTTGTATGAGAGGATATTTCTTCTGCACGTGCCAATGTGTATGAAATTATATCTAGACTAGCTACCTCCCTCCCCAGAAGCACCGTTGATACTTAGACCACCGAGAGCACACCTTGGTTCTCAGAGTTGTAACCCCTCTATTTGAAGCCCATAATGTGTGCCATGCCAGAAGATGTGTCTCTGGACAATTTTGGAAAGCAGGACCAAGTGGCAACCATTTCTCATTGCACTTGGCCTTTTTTGTTTTGTGCAGACATTCATATTTCTGCCCACAAGTTCAATGAATTTGCTTGGAAAGCCTGAATTTATAATCACAGTTGAACTGGAAATGAAAAATTTTGCCCAAGGACCTCAGTAACAGATTTCTAAAAGCGGCAAAATACATTAAAACTGTGAGGACCTCAGAATTAGGGAAAAAAAAAAAAGGAGGAGTTTGTTGAAAGTATTACATGGTGGGTGGAATTTGACTGAAGAATAATAGACGGGACTTTCAACACAAGAGGGAACAATACAATTATATCCATTCCATTTTGCATGTGGTGGAGCAGAAGTTTCCTACTGGGTGTCACATATCCAATAAAATGCAATATGGTCAGCAATTTGTCATTCTTAATAGCTCAGCAACTTACCAGACCGCGGCAGTTTTGTTGACCTTACTCTGTGTTTTCCAGTATGAAATCTGACAACTCATATTCACATTTTCTCATTTTCATTTCTCTCTCATTTTTTCTATATTAATTTAAATTTGGAGAAAATACCACTATATTTCCAAAGACTGGAAAACATAACAGGGGAAGGGAAGAGAAGGGGAGGGGAGGGGAGGGGAGGGGAGGAAAGAGAAAGAGAAAGAGAAAGAAAGAGAAAGAGAAAGAGAAAGAGAAAGAGAAAGAGAAAGAGAAAGAGAAAGAGAAAGAGAAAGAGAAAGAGAAAGAGAAAGAGAAAGAGAAAGAGAAAGAGAAAGAGAAAGAGAAAGAGAAAGAGAAAGAGAAAGAGAAAGAGGAAAGAGAAAGAGAAAGAGGAAACTCTCTGTTTCAACAGCATACCTGCTGCTAAGAGGCTGTCTATTTTTCTGCCTGGTCACCTGTACACAAATTTATTTCTTTTACGCTTCCTTTTTACTTTTAAGCTTAGTATTTGTTCATCCATCCAGACATCTTGCTGTCTTTGTTTGAGTTGCTTCTCAACAGGTTGGATTGTTCTTGAGCCATGAAAACTAAGCAGCTGTCTTCTACCTCCCATTTTTTCAGTACCACGTTCCTCGGGCTTCTTCCAAACAGATATATGAATAGGCCAAAATCTGGTGTTATGCCATTCAGGACCGAGATCCTGCTCCCTCTTCTAAAGATTATAAACACAAGCTCATGGTAGCTTCAGATAAGGCTACTTTCACCCTTCTCATCTCTTGTTAGTAAATATGAGGTCCAGAATATCTCCCCCTATTAGCTGCTTGACCACCTGTGTCAAGCAGTTGTCATCAGTATTCTGTTGGGTTTTCCCTCCAACAGATATCCCTCTCATCATCTGAAGAAGATCTCATCTACCTGTTCTTCATTGTCAGATTGTCTATAGCACACACCCACAATGACGTGCTAGAGTGCCCTCTAATCCTTACTCACCAGCTCTTAGCTGCCTCAGCTCCTGTCCCTAGGCAGTGTTCCATGCAGTCCAGCCACTCCCTTGCATACAGCACAATTCTCCACTCTTTGCCATTAACAGTGGGAAGAGGAATTTGGTCTTGTGGTTTAAAATATCATTGAACAACTTGTTCTGCTCATCTATACACAGTTATTGAAGTTCTTATAAGTTCTTACAAGAACATTAAACGTAAACTAAAATCTTGATCCAAATGAGTAGAACATTGCTAGGATATTACGAAGACTTCATCACTGAGTCCACAAAACTATGTTTTAACATATATACTTCCAGATACAAACACCCACACAAATTAAAACCTAAATAAGACAATTTGAGTGGCATTGCTTTCTGAAATGTTTAAGACAGGAGATATTTAGAATATTGAGTTATAGAATCATAGAATGGTTTGTGTTAGAATGGACCTTTAAAGATCATCTAGTTTCAACCCTCCTGCCATGCGCAAGGACATCCTTCACTAGACCAGGTTGCCCAAAGGTCCATCCAACCTGGCCAGAATTGGGAATCCACAACTTCTCTGGTCAACCTGTTCCAGTGTTTCACTGCCCTCCTCATAAAGAATTTCTTCTTTATATCTAGTTTAAATCTATCCCTTTTCCGTGTAAAACCATCATCCCTCATATGATCACTATAAGTTCTTGTAAAAAGTCTCTCTCCCTCTTTCAAGAAAGGCCACAAGATTTAATAAACAAAAGGAAGCCAGGGCTGCATTAGTTTATCTAGTAGAATCTTAATGAAACCAAGGCTTATCTCAAAAAAGCAAAAGGGGTTGTAATATTGCATGATCTTGAATCCAGACAAGCCACTGCTGCCAGGAAAGCTAAAATCAGTTAAACAAATGGGGTGTAGGCTGGCCATGGTCATAAATGACTGCAAGAAGCGGAAGATATGTAAAGGTTGAAATATATTTGCTGAAGTAGATATTCATAGATTGTATACTGGAAAAAAAATAAGAAAATAAAAAATCTCAACATTTAAAGTGATCGTCTGGAGTCGATAACATGGTATTGTTATTGTGTCCAGAAAAAAGCTCCATATACCTAAGTTCCAACTTTTCTGTTGTCAGAACAGCCCCAGTACAAAAAACTTACTTTCATCTACCTTTCTCTCCTTCCATGGTATGACACAGTGAAGACTAAAGATTTGTCTGCTGCGTCATGAAGAGAATGGTTTCATAGGACCTCCCTATAGACACTTGATCCCATCATCCAGATAATTTACAAAGATAGCAAAAAATATTGGGCCAAATATTGATCCCTGGGGATGGCCACCTGTGTCAGGCTGCCAGTTTGAAAAGGAGCCACCACCCTCTGGGTACAGCCTGTCAGACAATTCCCCATCCACCACACAGACACTTATCTAGACCATAACGCATCCATTTCTCCAGGAAAAGGTTGTGCGAAAACCTATCAAAAGTCTTGAAGAAATACGGGTAGATAATGTCTACTGCTCACATAACATCAACCAATCAGATTACTTTGTCATAGAAGATGATCTGATTTGTCAAGCACAATTTTCCCTTGGTGAATGCATGCAGGCTTTAACCAATCATATGCTTCATATGCCTTGTGATAGCCTCTGGGAGGTTTTCTAGCCTTCCCAAGGAATGAAGTAAGAGTGATAGGCCTTATAATCTCCAGGATCCATCTTCAAGCCCTTCTTGTACGTAGAGGTAGCATTAGTCTTCTTTTAATTTTCTGAGATGTCTCCATGACCTCTCAAAGATTATGGAGAGTGACCTCACAATGATATCCTCCAGCTCTCTCAACACCCTTAGGTGGATACTCTCAGATATTCTCTGTTTCATCAGAAAAGTTCTACTTTTGCACTAACACACCTGTAGAGGTAGCAAAACTATCTTCAGGAATCTGATTGTTTTGTGTCACACATCTCAACATCATTACTACCCAAAATGTAACAAATGATACCACCACAAATAACTTGTATATTTAATCAGCAAAGAAAAGTCCGTGAAGGGTCAGAAAGATCTTGCGATTGTTATTCCATACCATACCATCATTCCCTGGAGCCTTTCCTTCTTCATTTTTTTGTGGATTTGTTTTTTTGTGATGGTTTGGGGTTTTTTTCTCTGCAGTTTTTTGTCACAATACTGAAGAACACAAAAGATAACGATGTAAAGCCTTATAAACAATGTGAGCAGTGTGACAAATTGAGGTTAATAACTATGTCACCTTGAGAATAGTATTCTGGCTTTCTGAATATCCTGGTATATTTCAATGTCTATTTTGAATGCTATTTCAGAGTAGCTAAATTAGTTTAGCATTCATTTCGAAAGTGGAAGTAGAATTCATACAAGAAATCTTAAGCACCTGAAGTTAGAGGTCTAAATCTCAGGTAGCCACTCTAATCTGTCATTGTAGTCAATAAACAGCAATGGGCATATGCAGTTTCTGAGCTAATATAAGCATAAATGAGCATATATGTCTTCTATGTCACTCTAAAATTTGTGTCTAAATTGCTGGGATAATCTGATTTTCCAGGCGATATATTTAGCTGCTCAAATATGTTCATCTATTGTCATATGAAATTTTCCAAGCATCCAAGGCATCCATGACATTTGGTAAATCAGACACACAGGCTGGAGGAGAGCTTCACCTTCTCGACCAGCAGCTAGAGGTCAGATATAATAATCAATGGCAGTCAAATACTGCTTAAAATTAAGAAAAGTTCAAGCAGTCAATATAGGGGTAAAATGGCCAGAACGGAAAATACTCTTACACAAAATAGATATTACACCCAGTATGCAGAGCAAAGAAAGGCTGGGACATTTAGTAGCACAGGGATTCTGATAGGCAAATAACTATTGAGAAAAGACGATTGAATCAGGTGGCAGGAACTGGAAATCTACAAAAATTATCTGTCCAGACAGTCACAGACCGCATACCAGAAGCATCTTAACTTCTTTTACCTGTTTTCAGAACAGTATCCTGTCTAGGGAACATTTGTAAATATTAATAGGTTTCAGTATTGTACCTGAATGAAAAACATGCAAACATCAGTGGCTAACTGGATTTACTAAAGTAACTGGGGAGAATTAGATTTTTCCTTGATAAAGAAGCATTCTTCTGTGGTTCTTCTTTTTAATCTTTGATGAAGTTGTAGTAGGATTTAGTGGTATGCAAAACTTGAAATTTTCACATTATGGATGCTATGGTAAATGTATCTGAGATCTGTAGAAATGTTGAGTACCACTTTAAGGATGCAAAATTTAAAAATGCAATACTCGTTTTACAGGGACATCATAGTATTATCTCTGAATTTCTTAGTAAATTATTCCATTGAAACCAAAATTGTAATGGACTATACATTTAGACCAATTTTATTCATATTTTGCAAGAGAAAATATAGCTGAACACTTCCTATGTTCCTTGGATTAAAACCAGCACAGTTACCCTAATCCATGTGTAAAGGATTCCTCAGCTTACTCTAGATGTGGGCTTGGATGTGCTACATGGAGAGACTCAGGAAAAATGATTCAAAGTAGAACTGTGAATTTAAATTCAATTACTTAAACCAGATTAAACTCATACAGAAATAAATGCAATTTACCTAACTTTATGAAGTAGCCTCAGTAATCCACTACCAAAAAATATTAAGGAAATTATTTAAGGTAGTTTAATTTATTTACTCTGAGTGTTAATTTGAGCAATATTTTTCCCGGAAGACCCCGAATGTGCAAACATTAGAAGCTTAAGAAAACCAATATTTGATGCTGAATAGCTTAGAAGTCTTAGATATCTATGTGGGTGTCTGTAAATTTACAGATCTCCATATCTATGTATAGATGGGAAGGATAAATATAAGCATTTGTTTACGCTTATCATTAAATATTAAATACAAGGTGGCAAACTACTTAACTGAATAAATTTTATTTGATTGTATTAAATGCAAATCATTCTAAGGAACAGGTACACAGTTCAAACAATGACTAGTTAGCAATTTCCTCACATGAACATTTATTTGCATTGTTTTTAAAACACCGCAAGCGAATTACAGCACATCCTGCTGAAGTGTGTAATATTTCATTTTATTTTGTGTCACTCTATAGATGTAAAGACATTGCTTCAGGGTGCACTGTAACACTGACAGCTTCTTGCATAACAAGTAAGGTTGAATAGTTCAGCAGACAGGAATAGCATTGACTCTGTATATTAGTAAATCAAGAGGTAAGACTTAAAATTTTATTTAAAAAAAATCTCTATATTTCCAGGATACTTAGATTTTTATATTCTTTCCTTCCACTCTTAAGATATCAGATACAGCCAGTTCTGGCCCCACAAGTCAAAAAAGACACGGATAGACTGGAGAGACTTCAGAAGGAGCCCGCAAAATAATCAAATGACTGTAAAACTCGACTTATGATGAAAGATGGAAGGAGTTAAGTCTCTTCTCCCTGGAGCAGAAAAGGCTCAAGAGGACATACCAGCAGTCCAGTACTTAGAGGGCAGATACAAAGAAGATGGAAGCACTCTTTTCTCAATAAGTCACATGAAGACAAGAGGCAATGAGTAAAAGTTGCTCCTGGAGATGTTTCAATGTTTCATCTNTTTTTTTTTTTTTTACAGTAAGAAGAATCAGTCAGAGGAAGAACCTTCTTGGAGACATGGGAGAGTGCCTTTCACTGGAGTTTTTCAAGGTGCAAGTGAATGGTGTGCTAGGTAATCTCATCAAGGTTCTCTTTACACCAAAAGTTGAACCAGAGGATTTTTTGAGGTCCCTTCTAACCTAGGCTGTTCTATGATTCTATAATTCATTGTGATTTCAAAATTATTCCTGTGTTCTACACAGGAGACAAATTTTGCATAACTGACAGTATGTTTCTTAAAATCGGTACCACTGGGGCCAGGATGATTCTGAATCTATTTCTACCCATCTTACATATTGTCTGTCTTTTTTTCCTGTTCCTTAATGAATTTCCAACAAATAGAGCAGGAACAGTTAGCCTACTTTGACTAGCTAACACTAAATGTGTTGGTTTTGACATTATATAATTGAAACTGATGCCATTGCTATTACATACATTTGTACTTTTCCTGTAGATACGCTAAAAAGAAAATTGTCCTGCACCAGTGATGAAGGGCTTCTGAAAGAAGGTCTCAAATCAAAATGAGCATTTTCTTATTTAATTATATTTATCTTCCATGTCAGATTTAATAAATTCACTGCATTGTTTTTAAATGATGCCACTGGAGTATTTAGAAGTCATTACCATTTTTTATTTCTCTGTAAGTAGTGTTTTAAAGCAAATGTTGCTTGGGGGTTGAAATTTATTTTAATTGCATATAATTAAATATATTGGAATTTTATTCATATTTTGAAGTCTTTACAATGTGTTTGAGATCCAGCTTTTCTCATTTTAAATAGCTTAACCATTTTAGATCCACTTATTTCATTCCAGGCTTTATTTTACTACAGATTTTCTAGTTAAGTCTGTTAGATGGAAACTCTAAGTCTCATCTGTTTCACTTAAGAAAAACACTGACCCTGCAGTGTTAGCTTAAATTTCTTATGCTGGCTTTAGAAATTAGTCATTACTAGCACGGAAGGTTTAACACAATTTTTGTGACCGAATACTCATAATTCAGGTGGGAGTTTTCAAATAGTTTTCATAATTCTTAAAAACAAAACAAAACAAAACAAAACAAAACAAAACAAAACAAAGCAAAACAAAACAAAACAAAAAAACCCCAAACAACAAAAAAACCCAACAAACAAACAAACAAACAAACAAAAACAACAACCAAACAAACAAACAAAAAAACCCAACCCCAATATTGCTGATATTTGTCTGAAAATTACAGATTTTGGTCAGCTTCAGTACATGTATACATACATTTTTAAATATATACATGGATATATATCACACAGTACATACAGACATGACAAAAGCACAGCCTGACTCCTATTTCAAGGATGGGTGCCAGGTAAGTTGTACTGCTATATTTATACAGAGCAAAGACATGTAGAAAGATTACAAAGATACAATATCTCCCAGAATACTGGAGGCAGCTTTGTGGAGTTTCAGCCCATGAACATATCTGGTATTATACAGGGTCAGGCAATGGCAGATAGAGAAAAGAAAAAACTGAAAATAAAAAACTAAAAATAAATAAAAAAAGACAAATACTTATCATCAGCATGCTGTAGTGATGCCTTAGGCCTCAATAGGATGGCTAAAGATTTTAAAAGAAAGAGCACTTCATTCAGTTATACAGACAGATGTTTGTAATAATAATTGTGATGTCTTGACATATCTTACCTGACTTCTGTGTGCTAGCTTAGAGAGATGTGGCTTCTCCATATTTCCCAGACTTTTATGAATGGCTAGGATACTCCAGCGGTTATGTAGAGGGCACTGTGAACTCATTGGCACTCATGAGGGCACTCATTGTTTAATATTGAAAGTAACCCAGGTGAGTAGGTATATTGACTGTATTTGACTGAAATACACAATCTAGACTCCTCAGTTAAGCACAGACATGGGGCACCTTGCCTTAGTGCAATGACTGAAGTCTCTTAATACCAGATCTTGGAAAATCAATGAAAACTTCTTATCAGCTGGAGCTACTGTCTTGGATGACTATCATTCTTCACTGGCTAAGCACAGAAATGGTGGAAGTTAGGCACCTGTGACTTCTTGGGAGACAGTCTGTCTAGCCTTTCTCTGAAGACAGGCACCTGATGAAGTACAGCTGGCTTGTTTTCTTTAAAATGCATCGGTGATCATATCAAACAGACTTTTGTTATTATAGTGGTTGGAGCACTTTCACAGACTACTCTGGCACTCATTCCACCAATATGAGGTGAGGCTTTCAGCCTTTCAGCACTAATCTCACCTCCATGACCCATAAGAGAATGGAGCAGATCCCTCTGGAATACATGGCACAACATATGGAAGACACGAAAGTGATTAGAGACAGCAACATGGTTTCACCAAGTACACTGACTAATCCAGTGTCCTTCTAATGTGTCAGTGGATAAGGGAAGAGCTATGGATGTCATCCACCCAGACTTCTGCAAAGCCTTTGATGCAGTTCCCTGCCAGTATTCTTGCTGCTGCATTGGAGAGACATGAGTTTGACAAATGGACTGTTAGATGGATAAGGAACCAGCTGGATGGCTGAGCCCAGTGAGTGTGATCCTGTCCCTCTACTCCATTCTCTTAAGACCCCACCTGGAGTACTGCATTCAGCTTTGGAGTTCCTGACAAAGGAAAGACATGGACCTGTTAGAGAAGGTCCAGAAGAGGACCAGAAAATAAATGAGGGCTGAATCACCTCTTCTACGAAGAAAGGCTGAGACAGCTGTGCTTGTTCAGCCTGAAAATGAGAAGGTGCTGGAGACACCTTTCAAAATATAAAGGGCCCCTTTAAGAAAGATGAGTTCTCATAATCCAGTGAAGCAAAATATTCAGCAAAATTTTTGCATTCTGTTGAATTTATGCATAGGGCCAAGTTTCTTCCAAGAAACAGTATTCTGGTATATCTTCAGGTAAAACTGAGGTTTTTTCTAAGTTTTCTAGTTATATTTTGTTGTATTAAACTGTCCCTAAACAAAATAAGAGAAAATCCTGAAAGCAAGGTGTTATTTATATATTACTGCTGAAATTTTGGAAGGTAACAAGAAAGACACTTAGTATAATAGGAGGAAATCTTTTCTGTAGTCTGTCCATCAGAGGGGACAGTAAAAATACTTTTAACTTCATTTCCCACATCTTCAATTGTAAATTATTGCATCCCTTTTCTCTCTTTTCTTTTTTTTTTTTTTTGTCTTTTGTAGAATTAGAGTATTTTAAATTTTGTTTTATCTTTGCTACTTCACAATTTCTCTGGAATCTAGACTTACTATTTTTTTCAGCTTTCAGTACATAGTGAAACACTCCAAGCTGCTAGAACATAGAAATCACTTTTCATTAAGCTTTTCTTCACTGCACAAAAAACCCGACTGTCATGGCAGGGCTTTTTATTTATTCATAACATTATTTATCTCTGAAACACTCAAACCAGTGCTCAAAAGAGTTAGTTTGAAAATTATATCAAGTTATACCATGCAACAGCATAATGAGTGTGAATGAGATTCAATGATAAAAGATAAAAGCAGCTTGTTGATTTTTTTGAGGTTTTTTTAATGATTTTTTTCAATTTCAACTCATTCTTTTGAAACAGTGAACAAAAAGGAAACAGTAGACAGCGCTGCTTTTACAGAACTTATGACACACACAGTTAAAATTTTATACTGACTATAAAAAAGACAATGCAATGTATTGTGTAACTTAGGAACATCCTACATGCAGTTCGAACACAAAATATTCGTACAACATTTATGTTTTGATTACACTATAAGTGCTGACAAGGTACTGCATTTATGAATAATGCAAAGAAACAGAAAGAACGGGCTTTTTATATTCCATTCTGAGCCTATGTTTTTCAGCCAAAATGATTTAACAATGTAAAACACATGTCATTGATGGAATATGATTAGAAATACATTGTGTTCTTGACAGTTAACAATTATTCCTGTGTGCATTACTGATGCAGTCATAGCAGCTATAAAAGCTAAGTGTCAGGAATCCTAAAAAAAAAATAAACCATAGTAATTTCAGTAATACCTTGTACTTCCAGCTCTATCTGAATAATGTTTTGCCATTGAAACAAATAATCAGGGAAATTAACATATAAATATTTGCTATTTCCACTGATTAATTTAGTAAGCATTCAGGAAAAAAATGCGCTCACATTAGAAATACATTCAGAAGCATGGTGTACCATACTCAATTAAAGCAAATAGAATAAAACAAAGAAACAAACAAAAAACCCCTTAAGAATCCATGTACCCTCATCCTGCACAGTGAAGCTTTAAGTTTGAAAAATTTGTTGTATTTTTAATTGAAATGCATTGCATGATTAGTCTTGAGTTATGAAAAATCTAATGTCTAGGCTCTTTTAATTTCCCTTTGCTGAAAATATCTTTAATCATCTTTTTAATCAATATTAGGAAAAAAGTCAACATTGTCACAGCTATAGGAGGATCCTACAGAGCCTGGTCCAGCATAAGCAAAATTCTCCAAATGACAAATATTTCGTGTTGGGCCACACTAAACAATTAGCCACCTTCAGAGATGAAACATCTATATGTTAAAGGGTTATTTGTTTCAAGTGACTTAGAGTTACTCAAAGTTTTACATCCAAAAACGACACAATCCTTCTCATTAAGATTTAATTAAAATGTTTGTTAATTTAGTCCCTTTAACTCTGTGGCATCTTCTGTTGTTGGATGCTCCTCAAGGACTTCTGTTCCCATAATATAATTAGGACAGAAGTCTATTCAGAGCTATATTCCATAATCAGAAGAACACCAAGATGGGAATACTGTCGTCAGGGTTGGTTATAGCTTGAAGGATTTCCATCAAAACAAACAAACAATACCCCAACCCACCCAAAACAAAGCAAAACAAACCGAAAAACCAACCAGGAAACCATGTGCCTTCCATGGGATGGTGAAGTAGTGTGCACAAACTATACAAGCACACTAAGACTTAAGTATGTTAGTATGCAGCTACACTCTCAACTGAGCAAAGGGGACAATTTTTTTTAAAATTTAATCAGTCATTAGGAGAACATTGGGATGAAATTTACTCTGCAATGCAAATGCTTTTGTCCTTAGAGGGACTCTAGATCCCCTTGTTCAGATATAAGTTTCTTCACTGCAGATGTCTAAAATTTGTCAGGATTCTGCTGATAACCTCCTACCACAGAAGATATCCCTTTAAGGATTCTAAAGCACAAAAGTCTGTTCATTGCTAGGTTATGAGGCTGATACGCCGTGGTGAAGGGGTAATGTGCTCAGATCGAATTGCTTCCTATTAGATTTGGACCTGGTGGTGCTAGGTTAATGGTTGGACTGATTGATCGTAGAGGTCTAATCCCCCAGCCTAAATGATTTTATGATTTTATGTTTCCAGATACTTTTGAAGAGGTGCCTCCTTTGCAATACCCAGCATAAGATGTTTAACTTCCCATTTCTACATATTGTTCAAAATAGTTGTTTAGGGACCAAGACATGGGAAAGCAGAGGAGTATATTTTACACCTTTACTACAGTTGCAAAACATCTACTTTCATTCTGACTGCCAGTGACACAGAAACCCTTCTTAAAAAAAACCCCAAAACTGAATAGGTTGGAGCCTTGGTGTAAGGAAGTCAGAAGGTAGGATGGGACTGTCTATGGCCACTTTGAAGAAAAATGCATTCTCTAAGAATTACATGGAGGATATGTTATTTATCAGTGGTGAATGACAGAGCTCTTCTTCATCAAATTCATTGAGAGTCACAGACTTTTCTTCTCTGTAACCTCCTAAGTCTTTCTGTAAGAAGAACCATCTACCTTAGAAAGAGTTTTAAATAGATTTTGATCTTCCTGATAAAGCAAGTAGGTAGATGCCTAATCCTATTTTGTGCCTTTTATTGACTTTGAAGTGTATTATAGCAGTAAATGTTTTATAAATAAATTTTCAACCATTGTTTGTTTCCTATGTCGAACAGGATATTAGACTTCATCAGAAAATCTTTGAGATTATGCTACAGGATGGAAAGGACACACCCAAAAACTGTCTGCTGAGTTTCAATGAAATTTGCTTTCAAGCATGAAGGCTTCTTCCAATCTTTTTATCTTTCTGAGATAAAACCATAAAATCTTCTACGAGATGAAGGGAAGAAAAGCACAAAGAACTTAATTTTCTTTTACTCAAAAAAGTCAGCTCCCTGACAAAAGAGAAACTTTGATAGATGTTCAGTAAAGGTAAGGGTTTTTAAAACATGTGAGTTTATCTCATGGGTAATACTCCTTGAGATTATTCCAAATTGCTCTGCAACATCCCTTCTTATTTTATTTAGTTTAGCTGAAGTCGTATGCTAGAGTTGGTTACTGATCTTCAGTCAGGAAGACTTTCCCTGACCTATAATACTACAGACGCATTCCAGTTAAAAATGTTTGGAAAGCTGTTCTCAAGACTCAGCAAGGCTTAATTTAATATCAGAATTTTCTACTTTTTTAGTCTATCAAATCTCCAGCAAGAGTTTAATTTCATTTTCATGCCGTTCATTTTGTATTTATGCATTTCACTCAGAATGCACAGTCAGCAGGAAAGAGAGATGTAGTTGAAAAAGTGGGAGGTAAATACACGATTAAAATTTCTTAGTTTCACAAAAGATGTCAGTCTGCAGTTTACTTTACAGTCAAAGTTAGCATGCACTAGTTAGAGCTTGTGAAAACAGGATCTGCATCTCTCACAGATATCACACACCAAAAAGTGAGAAACAAGTGATAGTAGAGTCATCCTTCTCATGCTTTTTACTGGGTTTTTCAACATGTAATAATCTATTATTCTCACTTAATATTCAGCTGTTGTTCCAGAAGGCCAAGGACCTCCTTTAGGTCCTGTTCTGTGTATGACAGACCGATGAGGAGCACTTGGACGCCTTGTGATGTCTCCAATGGTAGTAGCTGTTTGTATTTCAGCAGCTGAATTGGCCCCACGTATAAGGGTTAATTCTGGCTGCAGACAGCTTAAAGTAGATGTCTATGTACAGGTGTTTGCATGTAACCTAGAGCTCTAACTTCCCATTCTGGGGCTTGAAGAGCGACCTCTGATCAATGAACCTTCTGTAATTCTGAAGAGCTATCAAGTTCACTCTAAAAAGACACATTTATGTTTAGTAAGATAACTCTCATTCAGTTATACTCCCTATATTGACAGGATGTCCTGGGTTTTGGCGTTTAGCTTCCATGCAGACACCTGTCTTTAGACTCCTTCAGTCAGTTATCAAGAATGTACAACAGTTTACCAGCCAAAGAGCGTGATCTATTTTACCTAATAATAGGCATGAAAA
The DNA here is from genome assembly GCA_013397755.1 of Cnemophilus loriae. Taxonomy (NCBI): domain Eukaryota; kingdom Metazoa; phylum Chordata; class Aves; order Passeriformes; family Corvidae; genus Cnemophilus; species Cnemophilus loriae. The sequence goes on along the minus strand of VZTF01007972.1, from coordinate 914,864 downwards.
AAAAAGTTTGCTTGTCTAGACTGGTAGCCTAGTTCTTTTCATATTAGCAGATATTCTAGTTTTCAAAAAATCAATTATACTACTTGTCTTCAGGCAGGAGTAATGGCTTCCTGGAATGAATACTGTCATACAGTGCAAAAGACATGCATATAATTAGGTTGGACTAATTAAGACCAATTAAGTTAAACTTCAGGAGATACAGGTGAGATAAGGTCAGTGATGTGTGTTTCTTTCTCTGCTGCTACAGCTTCTTTATCAGTGCATTTTTATCCATCAGATGTGGATTCTATTTATTTTCCTTAAATTATGAGTCAGCTGAAGCTAAAAAAGTCAGATTCCTTTAATCTTTACTATCAGTGATCACAAATCATGTTTTCTACTGTTAGATACTATTATAATCAGCATTAATTATCATATATTAAGACTTTTAAATGACTAATGGATTACATATGAGCTGTTTCAAACTCTTACTCTACCAAAGAACTGAAACTTCACAGGAAGATTAATTTGGATGGTTAGATATCATATGTATTTTTGTCACCAGTTCATTCTCTCAGAGATACTACATTTGGAAATAAACGTCTTCTCTGAGATAGAGACATGATTCTCTTCCTTATATTGGAATTAATGGATCTAAAGCAGTATTGGAATAACACTATTGCAGAGAATGATGGCATATCTCACTACCGAAAGATAATATGATTTGTATACAGAAAATTTCATCCACTAACATTCTTTTACATAGCATTATAAGAGAACAGGATAACTACATTAAATTTCTGGGTAAAAAAACAACAACAAAACCAACAAAAGTACACCATTAAATTTTAGCCCCCCAACTATGCAGCTCGTTCCACAGTATTTCTTTTTCAGGTTTGATTCATCCTGAAAGAGTGACTGTAAGTTACACCTTTGTTTTAAAGAGGTGTTTCTTCCATGTAATCATTTGTAAACTCATATAAACTTTTGCAATTCAGCCTAGATATTCAGTTTAGTAAGGGAAGGGGGCAGAGGGGAGAGAAGGGACCTTAAATTTTTTTTAGTAGAAGACGCACACTTCAGGAAAGACACTAGAACAATGAAAACAGCTGAATTTGTGTCACTCAGGTCATAATCTGAACATGGGATTGTAGTTGTGACTCTCTGACCTTCTCTGTGGAAGAAAGTATATTCTGTGCCAGATCATGAGAACTGGTAGTAGCAGAGAGACCGTTTCTTGTTTGAGAAGTGATTAAGTTGAATCTTTATCTGATAAAAGACAAAGAAGGAATTCCATGATGTCATTTTTTTTGAGATTTTCTTTTACAATGGTAGAACTTTTTCTTCTGTATGAAGCTTATAGAGAAAATAAAATTTTGTAGATAATCTATGATTTCTGTTGATTTAACACATATTTAATGTATTTTTAAAAAATCAAACCAATAGTTATTTACCTATGAGCAAAATTCCTCACAGGGGTCATTTTTTACAGAGTAATTACTAACCCACACATTACATTCTTGCTTTCACAGTCTAAAGTCAGTTACTCAATCTATTTTTCAATAGTTCACGTAATACTGAATTCAGCTCTTGGATGTTTATGAAAGCAATGTAAATAGTTACTACAGCAGGCATATAATAATGATACAAAATTCATGCCAATTAAATAATATAGAAGGAATGACAAAGCAGAGACAAAAGCTGAGCTCAACTTCTGACAGTCTGTGTCCTGGTATTTATGAATGGAACTAGGCAAAAGGGAATTGTTGTCAGACTTGATCCCAGGCCCTTGTTGCTTGATTCCAGAAGTGTCTATATAAGGCAATGGTTGCACATTTAAAACTATGGTGTTTGGGAATGTCACTGCTAGGTCTGATCAAAAGTCCAGTAGTCTCAGTCAAGTAACCTTAATGTAGCACATAATTAAACAAAGAAGATAAGTATGGGCAGAATAAATTCTTCTTGTTATCCAAAACCAAGTAGATTAGAGACTTCTGGAGCCAAAACCTGAATTCAGTTTCAGTTTGTTTAAGTCTTTTGTGAACTCCTCTATGGTTTGGAGTTTTGGGTCTCCACAGCCTTCTGTGGTGTTAAGTCCCAGTTCTAGATGGGTGACCTTATAATAGAAGGACATGACTCAACTGTGTTGTAAAGAAAAGTTTAATTTTTTACCTTTGTTTTAAACGTAGTGCTTGAGAATTTCATTTCATATCTTCTTTGGGGAAAAGTATTAGATAATTTTCTTTCTGGTTCATCTTTTCAAACATTCTTTCCATTCTAGATGTCCTTATAAGTGCAGTTAAGCCTCTTAAGACTCTCCCCATACAGAAGTTATCATAAAGCAGACCTTCTTCTCTCATCCCTTTTCTGGTTTTCTCTTTGAAGAGGGGATGACCAGAACTGCACACAACACTTAATATGTGGAGGTATCACAGATGCTTTGTACCATGATAACGGAGTTCAGAAAAACTAACACCCATCTGGAAAAGATGTATTTTTACTGGTGAGACAAAAGCTAATGAGTCCCTCTTGATGAAGACCAAAGGATGGGTTCGTGGAAAAACAGGCTAATAGAAAATGATCCTATTAATTAAGTAATCTTTCCCTAAACTTTAAAATTTCTTTCTTCCATAAGCTATATAGGAAGCATGAGGAAAAAGTTTAAGAAAACAAGTAGTTTTCTTTGCTTTTCTAAAATTTCCTCAAGCAATCACAGTTTAAAAATGTAAAGAAATTGTAGTGGTAAGTGTTCGATTTCACTGCAAAATTTTTGTATTTGTATTACAGAGTTTTACCTTCTTTTGTGGTTCTAACTAACACTTTCAGGCAGCATGGTTCTAACACATTTTTTTAAAGTGGCACAATACTTGTAATAAACTTTGCATTTCACTGCTTTCACAGTTATAGCTTGTGTAGTTTAAGATAGTTTTTTGTCTTAACTATATAGCCTAATCCTGGTTATTACATTTGTCCACATATTCGAGAAGAACACTTGCTTTGGTCAGTCACTTATATTATTCAAACATATACTAATTAAGCTTTGAAGAAATGAAATAACATTCGAATGTAAACTGATGTAAGACCCATTTTTATCAAAATTATCTATTTAGTAATACATCAGCAGCACAGGTTACCCCTCTGATGAAATTAATCTGCAAAGCCACCTGTGTAACAGAGCAAATGATATATTAGTGTGATTCATCATTAGTGATCATCAACAGCTGATGATATATTAGTATGTTGCTCCAAGGATGGTGCTATCCAGAAAGAATGAACTTCTATAATTAAATTATGGTACCAAAGTCAATTACAAGACCATAGTTTAACCCAGTCAACGGCAGGTAGAAACATGGACATGAAATCAATTTTTCTACAGTTTTTCCTTTAGCTTCCTGGTGGCAGCGTTACAACTGTTAATCAGATCTCATTACCCTTGTGGAAAATTATATTTGCTCAACTTCCTTCTCCAGTAGCATTTGGCAACACACTATTAAGATCTCCAACACTTAGAAAGGGAAATATTTTTTACATAATGTGAAAAAAAAAAAATAATAAAAGTCCTCTTGTCAATAACACCGCTCACATTTCTGTGAAGGCGGCAAACTAGGCTTCCATAACAAACCTTTACAGTACTACATAAATAAACAGATACTTTCCTGCTTAGCCAATTTTTATCTTTTTCATGGCAATGGGCAGCAAAAATTAGAGAGGAGAAAGCTAAGACAGATAAAGCATATTGGATGAGTAGACCACTTGGACCCACATAATCATTTTAGCTTTAATATTAGGTCTCAAATAATAGGCATTTTAGCTTTAATATTAGGTCTTCTGTCATTTTCAGTTTGGAATGACAGAACTATGACAACATAAAATTACATTGTCCTCTCCTGATGCAGCTTTCAGACATTCCACACATCCGGTCTCTGGATACCTGGGAGAAGAGATCAGCACCTTCCTCTTCATTTCACTTTCTTAGGAAGCTGTAGAGAGCAATGTGGTCACCCCTCAGCCTCCTTTTCTCCAAACCTGAAAACCCCAAAGTCTTTAGCCACTCCTCATAGGACGTTCCTGCCAGCCCTTTCACCATGTTTGGTGCCTTCCCATGGACACACTCAAGGACCTTCACATCCTTCTTAAATTTTGGGGCCCAGAAACACACACAGCACTCCAAGTGAGGCCACACCATGCTGAATACGGGGGTAATCCTGTCTCCTGATTGCCTAGTGATACTGTGTTTGATGTGCCCCAAGATGTGATTTGCTCTCTTAACTGCCAGAGCACACTGCTGGTTCATATTTAACCTGATGTCAACTAGCACCCTCAGATCTCTCTCTTGGGATGCTTCCCATCTGCTCTTCGCCCAACTCATATTTGTTCCTAGCATTATTCCATCCTAGGTGCAGAATCTAGCATTTTGACTTCTTAGATTTCATCCTACTGATGATTGCCCAGTGTTCCAGTCTATTCATATCCCTCTGCAAGGCCTCCCATCCCTCACGAGTGTCAACAGCACCTCCCAGTTCGGTATCAGCAGCAAACTTGCTAACAGGGCATTCCACCTGCATGCAGATAATTGATAAATGTATCGAAAAGGACTGGTATGCTATGACTTTCCCTTTGTGAACATGTGTTGACTGTGCATGCTGATCACATTGATCTATAAATGCATTTCAATAGCACTTGAACTATCAGAGTGCTTTGCATCTAGTCCCTGATGATTTTTGAACTTCTGTCCTCACCTTGATCTCTTTTTCTTTTTCTTCCCATTTATTACACCTAAATTTACATGGTTTGAATTTCCATGTCACCCTCATTTGGAGAACTCTGAGTCTGACAATATTCTCACGTGAAACACTCTTCCTACAAATTGAGTAGAAAAATGGTCAGAGCAAAAATTTAAAAAAAAAAAACAAGTGTAATTGATAGTTCTCCCAACTCTTAACAACCTACAGTTTTGGGATTTCAGAGCTTCAGTTGTCCACATCATTAGCAGAATATCCACCTCACTGTGTCTAACAGCCTTTAATGAACTTCACATTTGTGAATGTGTCTAATCTTTGCTTGAATCCCTTTTTTTTTTTTTAATTTTATGTATTTGAACCCATTTATAATTTTGGCCTTCACAGCACTTTGTGGTAATAAATCTGACAGTTTAAATACATGCTGGGTGAAGAACTACTTCTTTTTCTTCATTTTCAGTTTGCTGCTGTTTTAAAGTTTTCTTATCATCACAATGAAGCTGGACTGTATTTTAATCAGGAAGGGATGAATCAGAGCAGAAAGGTGACTGGTTCCTTTCCTCATGATAAACAATTGGTTTTGGCAAAGTAAGACATGGGTTTCACAACTTTATTTCTGGAATTTCTGGTATTTTTTTTTTTTTGTTTTAGTAAAGAAATAACTAATAATGCTGTAGCGTTCCAAAGGGGAAGTGCATACCAGTTTCACATACCTGTGGGAGTCAAATGATATTTGACAGTACAAAAACTAAATCACTTTCTCAAATGTAGACAGTCTCCACAACTGTGAATTCATTTGGCTGAATGTGAATGCTTACAGGATAAATATGTACATTCGAACTAGACACCTTCAGTTCTTTTTGTGTTCAGTTGGAAGAGAAGGATTAACTTATAGAGAAGTTAGTTACATCCTAGATTAGACATCCATACTTCATCAGATGAATCACATTCTCTAAATGTTAGTTTTCCAAAATTTTAGGGTTACAGAGAAAGAGGACAAACAAAAGTACTAAACTTTCTTAAAACCAATCCTACTATAACTGACAATGCAAGGTCTCAGGTAGAAAATTTGCATTTATAACACTGATACATTTTGTGACGAAAAGCAAAAACTATGGTCAGGATCATGTGGACTGACACAGTATATTTCCAAGTGCATACACCAAGAAGAATCAAAAAGGTGAGACTGGAGTAAAACACTTCACAGAATCATGATCTGGTGAATAACCATTCTGTGAAACACCTAATAAACAAGAAGGAGAATGAGTGATTAAATAATTCTGTCTTTCAGGTGGAGAAGATCCTAAATCAAAAACCAACCACCAAAGATATTTTAATTCTGAATGAAGTTGGTTTAACCTAGATGGATCACAGCTGCAAGTACAGACTCAAGTCACAGTGAGAAGATATTTTATACAATCATATAACTCTGAATGAGATATATTCCACTTCCTTTTGATGGAGATCCCTGCCTTTTGCTTTTCTGGCAAAATGAACACAATATGGATGAATCAGAGAAAACAAGTGGGAAGCCCATTGAAGACAAATGAGAGTACAAGTGTTTATGGGAGGGTAAAGATGCAAATGAGAGGAAAAAATCATGTGGGCACATGTACCTGACATACCTGAATGTGCTACGTTTTTTCTAGTGGGAAATAGGTAAGTGTGCTCTAGTACTGTCAGTGGAAATGTCAAGGGAAAAAACGGTGGACACACAAGCAAAGTATACACAGAAAGAGAATACGCATCCTTTGGTCTTCCCAGAGAGTCCTCTCCTAAGGCGATTCTGTAGCTTTTTTTTTTTTGTGACAAGTGGCCTCAAGATGTCAGGAATTTATTCCTTTCCTTCTTCCACAGAGAGAGCCAATATTTCCAGATTACATCAGACACAGAGGAAGACATACAGCCTTTATGGCCCCTGTGGTTAAAAGAGATGCAAGGATCCCTTCCATCCCTCCATTCATCCTGCGCTGTCAGGTGTAAAGTTCTAAATTCTAGCATGGTCTTCAGCTTCCTGCTCGGTATTAATCTTATCTAAAAATTCTCACAGAAGCATCTATTTTCTCTGGTAAGATAGGAAGGGGTTCGCTTCTATGTTGTTCTTTCTAGATTCTTTATGAAGTGTTCGTTCTGCTTTGATCATGAAAATGCTTCTGGTGCATTACCTTGGCAGCATAAATCACAGTTTCAGTCCAAGGTAAAAGCATCTAATTTTTACATAGTCTCAAAAAAAAAAAAGTCAAGACACGTAATTTATAATGCATGTATATATCCAAATGCTCTTACAATACTCTGAAACAAAAGAATGGCCTCTACAGTCATGTCCTGTCTTAGTGAATGAAACAAACCAAAAAGAAGCCTGAAACCTCTTTGAGCTGGCCTGCTTCCCTCCAGGCTTTGTAACATATTCAGTCTTCAAAGGATTTAGAAGGAGCAAACCTCCAAAAGAACACAGAAGGCACAACCTCATGCACTCAGATTTACATAGCAAGTAGTAATTGTTTATCACCAGAGTGAATAATCCAAGTGATCCATAATTTGAAGTCCAGATAAAATTATCAAATGAAATTAGAAAATAAAATTATTTAGAATATGGCTAGAATAAGTAAACTAAACCAAGCAGTATAAACCAAATTCTGATTTAGGTTTTAACAAAATAGATCTAAATTGACAGGATAAAAATGGAAACTGAAATTACAGTATCTCATCAACAAAGGGAGGATTTTATGAACCTAATAATTTATTTTTTTCCAAGGGCTGACTGTGAGAGTCCAACAAAAAAAAATGGGTATCGATATAAATGCTGGGACATTAGAGAAAATAGCATTTTTTCTCACTTCTTTGAAATGATCTTCGTTTCTAGTCTGATATGCAGAGGGAAAATTCATTCTGTTGAATCTTTTCCAATATAAACTCCACAATCAATGCATAATAAATATGAAATAGCATTTATTAGGTTTAAAACTGCCAAAACCACACTCATTGTCATGTAAGATGAAAAGTGGAGAAATGCCATGCATCAAAAGATTGATCTTGTGAAAACTTTTTTCATACACAACTGCCATATGTGAAAAAGTGGGGAAACATAAACTTCATAAACATATGAACACACTTTGCTAAGTACAGTTCATTTCTAAAGTGCTCCATATCAGTAAACAGAATAATTGTATCAGTAGGAGAAAAATGTAAATCTGAGGAAAAAATACATGTCCATGCTGTAAACTTTGCTTCAATAATATGAACATTATATGTTGTTCTAGAAATTCAGTTCCATCTTTCTAGCATAAACAACAACAAAAAATAGAACTAAGTGTGCCAGGATTCCTAAGAGGACAATACTAACATTAGAAAATCTATGGCAGACAGAGCAACCTAAGGCAACAGAGAACACTTTCATAACTCTAGATTATTTCATTTCTCCTAAATTAAGTGTGTCTAGGTCAGCAGACCTAGAAAACCAGATTCTGTCTTATTCTACGAGGTCCTGAATAGCCACATTGGAAAACAGAGCACACAGAATTGGAAACTGTTGGAAAAAATACGTGTGGTTAAGTCATGGTAGTATCTGGTAGTCATGGTGGCAACAGAGTTTTGTGGTCTAAAGTGTTTCAGCCAGCCGACTTCCACACATGAAGAGATAACAGCAGAAGAATTGAAAGGAAAGGCAGAACTGGGGCTTGCTCTGCTGTTTGAGATTTAAAACAAACAGCTTTGTGGGTGTCCAGCAATCCTGCTAGTGTTGTGCTGAAAAGCTTCAGTGCGGGTGCTAATCTTTAGGCTAGAAAATCTGACTCAGTATTTCTTGTATATATTTCAGCCTCTGTGGCATCTGAATTGTAGTCAAAGAAATATTGGTATTCTAGTCTAAATATTGTGAAACTGAAAAGTGTCTTTGCATTGATTTGAATGGGAAATTTAATCTCCTTTAACACCCTACAGTAAATTTTATCCATACTATATTATTACATCAGTAGATCAGTTTCATAGTGGCAGTGGATGTCTAATATATAAACTGAAGACATGATACATCAGAAACCTGTGTTTAAATATCACAGCATTTCAAGTTAAAGTGCATTCAAATTTATGATATGTTTATTTATATTTCTCTGTTAAAAAGCCATACAAACTGTGCAATGTCAAGGAAAGTAAAGAATGGTCTACATATTTATGTTCTTTCAAAGCACACACTGAAACACATATTTTAGAGAAAAAAATATAGTCTTCCTCGGTATCAGCACTTACTTTCGATATCCCAAATTTTAGAAAAGTTTTAAGACATTAATATACAAAAAACATTGTCTTCTATAAGGTATTTTAAAAGTTCAGATCAATATTTTAAATGTTAAACTATCATTAATAACTCATCAAAATGAGTAGAACTAAAAGTTCTATAAACAACTTGAAATGGTATTCAGTTTTAATAAGTGATTTTATGTTTAAGTAACTGTATGAATATTAGAAAAAGTAGAAAAAATTGCTAAGAATGGTTATTCTCATATAAATCAGGCACTAGCAAGAATCTAGAAAAAAAAAAAGACTGTTCATCAGTATGAAAATATAGACAAGGATTCTAGGTCATCCAGTTTCAATTGTAGAGTAACTGTGGAACATTATCATTCCTTTTTATCCAGCAAGAGTGACATTTGAAGGTAGTTTCAACCTTTGGCTTCCTATCTCCTAAAAATTATGTGTCTGAACACCATTCAAAGGGTTGCAAATGCGCTTTTAAAATTTGTCTCTAATGCACGTCAAAGTTACATAGGCCAGACATCCACTAAGTTAAATCTGCTGAGTATATTTGATTGCTAGAGAGCTCTACTAGTCAAGAAGAAATTACACTGTAGTTAAAATCATAGTGTTCTTTAAATGATAGGCAGTTAACACTGGAATCAACAGGCAAAGCTTTTTCCAGAAAAATGGAAGCCTAAGTAGAACCTAACTGGAGAGAAAATACCAAGACAATGCAAGAAATGAGAAGAGTTGACCTCTTTCTACTTCTTTTAGAAGGAAATAACTGACCTAAATTTTAGTTCCAATAAAACTCTTGAACTTGATAGGACTTGGCCCCAACACCAAACTCCCACTTTTAAGTACTTAATATTTCAAATTTGCAGCATTTTTCCAAACATTTTGCGAAGAGACTGTAGTTTAGATAGTTTGCATGACCTCCTAAATACGAGCAACAAAATTTCAACCCTGCTTATTTTAGAAACCACCATAGTGTTTCTGGATCTGTTCCAAATCTCCAGGCCGGCTAGTCAGTCACCTGTCATCTTCAATACTGTGTCTCATAAGTGTCAAAAAGAGATGCAAGAAGGAAAGTTGTTCTACACTGATTTTGAATTTTACCTCAAACTCACAGCAGTAAGTAAATAACACAATTATTTCCAAACATTTTTGTGGATAATGGATTGCAATATTGACAATCATTAACTAGTAGTTAACTGCAGTTGATTATTGTAATGTAAGTGAATTTATGTTCCCAAGGCCTCTACTTACATTGGCTTCTACTGCTACCTTGACTGGTGTTAGTTGCTTAGAAAGGTTGAGGTCAGCTCAAGTGGAAATCTTCCAAGAAAAAGCTAGAAGGTACAAGAAATAGTACTAGTTATTTAGTGGGCAATATTTTCTCCTCTGATTCAACACTGAATCAGTGTCTCTGCTTTTAAGGGACACTGTGCAGTTATAAGGATGATATTTCAGATGAAAAATTAGTTCTAAGAACTTGACTTCTCTACTTCTGGCCAAAAAAAGTACAATTGCATGTATTTGTCTTGTCCTCCTTGCAAAGTCCTCTCCTGCAGACTTACATTCGATTGTATATCTCTTTATATATCTCATTTCAATAAAGGTGGTGAAGAGGGGTTTTGGAGATTTTTTTTTTTGCTTTTCACTTTATGGCTGAAACTATAGGGTATCCACTGGGCAAAGTTACTCTGTCCCTTGAAAGAGCTTTCATGTTCTATATCCTTTTCATGATGACATTTTTCTAATATAATTTTTACTGCCATATGGGTATTGTAAAACACTGGAACAGTGTTCTTAGGGACACTGCAGAATCCCTTTCATTGCAGGCTTTACAGAACAATCTAGAGAGACTCATGTCAGAGACAACAGCAGTGCACCTGATCCTATTTCAGTACAGAGTTGGATCGAATAGTGAGTGGTTTCTCATGTCCCTTCAAGCCCTACATTTGTCTTACTTTCATTCATCAGAGTTGATTGGAACTCATTAAGTACTTTAATTAAAGTTGCCTCCATCCATGAAAAGTGTTAGTAAAAATAAAATAAAATAAAACAAAATAAAATAAAATAAAATAAAATAAAATAAAATATCAAAGTGACTGGCCGTCAAGTGTTTCAAATGATAAAAGCCCAAAATGAAACAAAGAGGAATTGCAGAGGCTTTCAAGCAATTTCGTATAGGCATGCCACTGTGCTGATCTTTGACCCAGAAACACTGCTGGCTTACAGTACAATATAAACACATTGACCGTCTACATAGTCACATTTTCTTTTCTTCCTGAGCAATAATTGCACTTTCTCTCTGCAGTACTCCCTTAACATTTATCAAAACACCGGAGGAAATATGGAACACAATATCGCAGCATCAGCCCTCAGGAATAAAGCTGGTGCTGACAACAATAACCTCGTAAGCCATTTAAAACACAACAGAGTTCAATATTAATATTTCATTTGCAAATAAATAGAGTCAAATAGGCCCTAAAAATGTGTGTATCCCTTCAAAAAATGAATGAAACCAATATAATGTAACACGAATGGTTATACATGCACAAAATATTCCCACTTTCTAATTTAATTTTAAGGTTGATATATATTTTGCCATACTAAATAGTACCACTTACTTGACCTCTTACTTTAAGTTGTGGAGGTTCATTAGCTCAATAGTTTTTCTAGATATATTTTATTACTCCAGTGACAATGATTTGTCTACTAAAGAAATATGGACAAGAAAGTATCTGGGGCAACATCAAAACCAGACATCAATCAAAATTGTTCAAATAAATTACATGGCAAGTGGACAAATTTCCAACCAGTGTGGAAGACTTCAGTTTCACGAAAATGAGCTCAACCAACTTGTGGAATTATTTAGAGGATTTTCCCTAATTTTTCAACAGGCAGCAAAAGGGATTAAAAAAGAACCACGGAGAGGAGTAAACAGATATGAGTGTACGTATGCATGTAATATATTGTGGTGAGTTGACCCTGTCTGGATAACATGTTCCCACCAAAGCTACTCTCCTCCTCAACTGTACAGGGGAGAAAATTACCATTAAAGGCTCATGGGTCAAGGTAAGAGCAGGGAGAATTACCAATTACCATTGCAGGCCAAATAGTCTCGACTTGGGGGAAATAACTGAATATAGACCAATCAAATCGAAGTTGAACAGTGAGATATAAAATACCTTAAAATACCTTTCATACTCCCATAAACAGTGAAAAACTCTGTCTATGCTTCAGCTGAACTTTCCTTTGTTTTTTTTTTTTTGTCTTCAAAGGATATTCTGCAGAAATACTTTACATCCAGAAAATGAATAGGGAAAATAAACACCTGAATTTTTTGAGGAAATTAGTAAGGTAGTAACACAAACTGATTTAACTTTAATATCCAATAAAAATTAATTTATACAGTTTTATACACTGGAAAGTCATATTGCGTATATAGACTAAGAAATACTTTCTAAATTATCCTTTTTTTTTTAAGAGTAGAACATAAAAGACTGCTTATGATTAGAAATGAGAGACAGATGAAGTTAATTGAATGCATTTCCTATCTGAAATTATTCACTGAGCTATACGGATGTCAAGACTTCTAGCAACTGCCAACAAATAAGTGTAGGATTAATCTGCCCTGGTTTCTAGTAGCCCACTAGGCATGCACGCTTGAGCTAATCACTCCAGGGTTTTTCATTGTCTATGGAGAAAGATCAGTATCTACAGAGACCTGTCATCTCCCCTTAGGCATTTAAAAGAGGCCGATGAGTTATCCTTAGCTTGTTTCAATCTATTGTCTCAAAAACGATAACCAGCTGAGGTAGAGACCTGTAAGCTTTATACACCTCAACCTAGGGCAGAAAAATGACAGAACAAGTTGAGGGGTAAGGAAAAAAAGCCTATCTTAATAACAAAGATGGTTGAGATTTGGTGTTTTCTAAAGCAGCGTACATGGCCCCTGTCAGAAGGAAAAGGCTTGTTCATCATTTCCTACCTGGTTACAGTTCTCCTTGGGGTATAATCTGTCAAATGGATTTGCAGACATTGTGACCCAAATAAAATATATCTGAAAATGTCACAATTTTATTTTTTAGGCAGAAATTCAAGTAAAATTGTATTCAATATATTCTTCACTTTAATTGCTTTAAGCTTTCATTATATGCCAAACCCTGCAGGTCTTATTTAGTCCATATCCAGATATTTTCTTTTGAAGTCAAAAATTTGGCAAAATATGCAGAGCCTGAAGAGATGCAATGCATACTCCCAGATATTTTTAAAACTGAAGATGCCAATGGGATTTGTGTTCTCTCAGCATTTCAAAGGGACCATCAGTAGATGCTGTAAAAGGCTTGGTTCTCCTAAAACATTAGGCTTTCTGCTGAAAGCCAAATGTCCTGTTTGTGAAAAACCCAAGAATGCAATTCTTTTCCTATTTTCACGTCACAGTGGCCTTCTCAGAAGTTATATTTGAATCCTTATGTTTCTGATTCAGGTTACTGCAGAGTGAGTTCTAGAATTCCTCTGAATATCTTTACTACTAACACGACCTTGGAAGAACTGTCATGTATATCTCCTAGTATTACTTTCCATTTTATCCAAGTTACAATTTTTAATTTTCTGGCAGCAATAGATGTTTATATTCCAGAGAAATGTCTACAACCATAAGAGAGTTAAAAGTTTTCATTTTATAAGTTTTAAGGAAAAAATGGGAGAATAAAAAATAAAACTATTCTTTAATTCACTTTAGGATTTTCTCCACAACCTCCCAGTCAAAAGAAAGATATTGAGTCACCTTCAGTGTCTGCCTCCGGAAAAGAGAAGTTTGTCTTGGTGGTTTACATGTACCTGAAAAACTGCCTATTTGTCCTTGAGAAATGTTTGACTTCTTTTATCGAGCTTTCAGAAACATTAAATCTTATGGTGCTATAAGTTTTCTATCGTTACTTTGACTGTGTAATTTATTCCATCTAATCAGTAAATCACAAATGTTCTTTACTTTTACATCCTTTTTTTGATCATGCTCTAAAACCTCAGCATTACTTTAAAAATAAAATAACAAAAAAAAATCATCTTGATCTCAGCCCGTTTCTAAACCCTGCTTCTCAAATGTTCTGCACGCTGTTTTCTTTGCCATCTGCTTTGCTTCTTCCCAGTCTGAAAGACGTTCATCCATATTTTAGCCACTTCTGATGGCTAAAGCTTAGTAATCGACTGCTCTCCAGGTTGCTCGAAAACCTTGCTCTCCTATTTCATATTTTTCTGATCGTGACAAAAGAAATTTCACTGATCTAGAGTTAGCAATACAAAGGCAGGGATCCTGTAACAAGAATAGTTTCATCGCCTTTGCTAACTTATGAGTAAGTAATATAGCAGAGCTGGCTTAACTTTCGCGTTTAAAAAATAGTGTTGGTCTTTTGATGCTTGAGTTTTTTCTATATGAACTACATTGAATTGGCTGATGAAGCCAATCTTGTCTGCTTTCTCATTTAGTAAAACTCTAATAGAAAATGTTGCTTTTTCTGGCTCATTCTGCCTTTGAAATTCATTAATGTCTTTGAAAAATGAGTTTTCTTGTTTTTTCACAGAACTATTTTGATCATGTTCTAGAAAGTAAAGTAAGCAAAGAAAATACCAAGTCCTTTAAAAATGTCCACCTCTCTCCAATCATTTATTCAATTTACTTACCTGTATCCTATTTCTTTACCAGTCTGGCTTCTTTGGCACCAGCAGAAAAAATCGTTACATTAAATAACATATATCAGCTTATTTAAATAATGATATTTAAGTAACGATATTGAAATCAAGATTTCAAAAGCTCTAAAATATGAAATATAATGCAGCAGGCTGTTGTCACTGGCCAATAAAAATTTGAGGGACTACACATTATAAGACAAGATTTAAGAGGTGGATACAGGTGAAGTTTATTATTTCACTAATATTCCACTAAATTACTCAGAAAATTGTTGGGTAGTAAATGTGTTACCAGTACGTAAGGCACTGTAATTGCAATCATCTTAAGCTATTTTGAGAAAAGGAGGTAGGAGATTTATGGAATCCTGTAAGACATTTCTAATTGTTGTGAAGGTTGTTATAAAATGTTGAAAATAATTAAAAGAATGCTATCTAACCAAGTCATCATCCCTTTTTTAGTGATGTGGCTCAAGAGACACAGTTCAGTCATTGAGGTACAGAAGAATTTTAGAAAATGTTATCAGACATTGTTTTCTTTAGTTAAGCTAAATTTATTGTTTTTATTTAGACCACTATGAGTGCTATAAGGAAATTCTTTTAAATTACAATGGCATTTATAATTTTTTTTTGTGCAAACTGCACTGTGTTGACATGGTATTTAAAAGCCACAAATATTTTGAACACTGCTAATTAAATCAACTGACAATCTGGATTAATTATTACTTATTTGATATGTATGCTCCGTAGAATGAATTAAATTTGAGCTCTTGTCAACACATACTATCTGGATTCCTACCTGATCAAATATGGCTACGGTAGGAATACACTACACTGATTCTATTGCTCGATTTATTGTTAACCATTTTTGATCAATAAGATTATTTTAACGCAGTACGGCCTAAAATGAATGATTTTAAAACACAGTACAGTATGTTATTGCGAGTGTGTCTTGTGCAGATTTCAATAGAACAAGCAGTTTTATTATCCTCAATACAATAGCCAATAACACAATCCCTACTGCTATGTCTACGCTGTGGTAATATGCACAGTGGTTCATCTACCTGTATGTCTGTTGTATTATGACATAATGACGTGTGGTTAGAACTAAATGAATGTTTAAAACATTTAATTTATACATAGAATAAAATGAGCTAAGAGTGCTTTGTCTGATATTGTCATTCATCTGAACCGACCTTTTTTTTGTCATTATCTGTTCGCTTACCCTATGATTCAATTGAGACAACAGTTCATTTTTTTGGTGTGTTTTCATTTTCAAAACTGTGTTTGAGTTATGTATATGCATATTTTCAATAAAATGAAAGGCAGTTCATGAACAATAGCATTGCATAGCAAACTACATGTTCTGTTGAATTCACAAGTAACCTCGGTTCTGAGCATCTGCCAAGATTAGTCTTCGAAATCACATCATGTTGTCTCTTGTGCACTTACAGTATAATAACTTGCCATAAAGTAAAACCTGCAGCTCAGAAACGTAAAAGCCCTTACAGTTTAAACTGGTCCATGGATAACTCACTTAGATTATACTGATGTCATTTTCAAGAGTGCTTGATTTGATCCAAAGCTAGATTTATTCCTCAGACTCTGATTTTCCTGAAACACATAGACGGTAATAGGTAATTATTTTGGGGAAATAAAATTGTTTCCTTAGTATAAATACATGTACTTCCAGTAAATTACATTCAAGTTTAAATAATGTTACTTCACTCTTGAAGGAAGCTGTTCAAATATTACTTATTCATCTCAAGATGATCACAGCTATTTTAATGCATATTTTAATTCTTAAAACAGTAGAGTAAGACATAGAAAGTGAAGTTGCCTCCAGGAAAACTACAAGGCCCTTTCAGCTGGGCAAACCCATGGGATAGGTAAATCTGTGCCTACCTGACTGAAATGAATAGGTAAGACTGAGAATCAAAAAATTAGGGAGGCTGAGGGCTTCACCACCATTTAAATGTACGCAAAATACAGGTAAAGCACTTGCTGGAGAGTCCATTTGAATAAGAATTATGCACAGGTCTCATTGAGTCACAACTGGTGCTTAGTAGGTTAAATACGTGTTGGCATAACAAGACAATAAGAAGGAGAAAAATTATTATCTGGAGTTTCACGAACATAAGAAATTCCACTATAAAGGTGTATAACTATTAGGCGACTGAAGAAAACTGTTAAGCTGATTGAATGGCCCATGACTGAAGGCTATGTCAAGACAGAAGACTTGTGATAGAATCCCAGAATTGTTTGGATTAGAAGAAATTTATGAAGATCATCTACTCCAACCCTCCTGACATGGGCAGGGACATCTTTTACTGGATCACGTTATTCAAAGCCTCATCCAACCTGACCTTGAACACTTCCAGGGACAGAGCATCCACAACTTCTCTAGTCTCACTACTCTTCCCATAAAAAAAAATTCTTCCTTATGTCCAATCTAAACCTACCCTCTTCAGTTTATAACTGTGGCCCCTCATTCTATCACTACAGCCCCTGGTAGAAAGCTTTTCTCCATCTGTCTTATAAACCCCTTTATACACTGAAAGCCTTTAAGGTGTCTCCTGTAGTCCAGGCTGAACAACCTCACTCAATCTCTCCAACAAAGATTGCTAGTTGCTCATCAAGACTGTGGTATACACCAAATTTTAAGCAAGATGGACACAACTGCTTACCTGAGAGTTGACACAGTTTCTTAAACCCATGTTAGGAAGGTAACTGTTTTTACATTGGAACCTGTGTGAGGGAAACCAGCTGCACCAGTCACTAGTGCCAGCTTGTGGCAGATGACACACTCTTTATCTGGTGTGTCGGGGAAAGAACATTGCTCTCACACCAGGAAATCTGGCAACTTAGTGGTGAAGTTTACAGCAAAGTGACTGTCTTCTTCACTGAACTTTTAACCCTGATAGTAGATAAGGCAATGAGGTCCAAGCAATGTCAGGCACCTCCTGTGATGGGTCACAATAAGAAATAACAGCCATTCACTAGGTAGAAAGAAGGAAAGAACAAATGGTGACCTGCAAAATAGTTTTTGCCAAATGTGTTGAAGATGAATAAATAAAGTTGTGTCCCAATTTAAGTGCATGTAATTTGGCAGAACAGTGAACCAGTAGAAACTACAGTCATCTCACTTCACAATCTTTCGCTCATCCTCATTTCAAAGGGATATGTTCCCCAAATACAAATAGAGTGTATTTTCACACTAATTTTCATTCACCTTCTGTAGCATTTAGCACCTGTCCAGGATTTTAAAGCTCATGTTATCTATAATTTATTCTGCTAGCAAATTATACTTAACAAAACAGATATTTGAGTTTTTGGTAGCTGACTGGCCATTGGAACATTTCTTTACTATCAATAAAATGGGAAATAGAGCTCAGATTCACCAGCAGTAATTGTGTTCAACAAATGCCAAAGAAGGAATGAGTTTGCAGAGGGAAGGGAAGGGAAGGGAAGGGAAAGGAAACTGCAATAATTCATATAAACTTTCTTTCCTGTGCATCAAATTCAAACAAAATCTGTGGGTAACTGGTATTACAGAATACTATTTTTTCACCCTGCATTTACTTTCTCCTTATGTAAAGTCAAATAAAACTTTTCAAAACAATAAAGAAATTTCAGTTATATCTGCAATAGTGTATTGACTAGATATTTGACCCCATGTGGACAGTTTTATTAATCACAGTAGCAAGGAACAATATCACTGAGCTATTTAAAATTTTAATAAATTTCTCTGAAATTTATATACATTTGATTGATAGAAACTCAACAAATCATGGCAGGAGTTACTGATGAAATCTCAAATAGGTTTTATTATCACAGGCTCTTTTAGCTGCTGTGCTTGCATGCAAGGTAAGAAGATTAATGCAGCGAGTATGGGAAATGTTTGCAAGCTGTCAATCACGAATTCCGCCCTACATCATATATTAGAGGGGTTGACAGAAACCATGCATTCTGCTGAGATTCTGGTAGAACTGTTGCTGTTACCCTCCTGTTCTGATCACAGTTCCAGCCAATACTATCTGCACTGCTCCATAACGTACTTATAATTAAGAAAAACCTTGGGTCTTAAGATCCAGTGTGTATTTTCCTTCAATTCCAAAGGGTTGTTTGATTATGTAGTTTGAAAAACAAGCTTCATGTGTAAAGACTTCAACTTGGACTACTTGTGTGCTTTAGAAACTGAGGCACAAAAAGAGCATGACCCTGAACTGTGATCACTCAGAAAATGAGCAGAAGGGGTTAAAACCCTTCATCACCTGCTTACTCAGACTCCCCTCCAGTACTTTCTGAATAATAAAATCAAGGCAGCTTCTGTTCCTTCTCAAGGCAGGAAACTTCTCTTTCCTGTTTTTGCACAACACACAGAAGGGCAGCTATGCCTCAGAGATGCTATCTCAATACGAGTAATGAATGATAAGAAAGGCAAAGAAACTGGGGCAATATACTCAAGCATCAAGAAAAGCATTATGTGTTATATCTAACATCATGTCCTTCTTCTAACTAAATTACTCCAAAAGATGTCTCAGTATATGGCTCACAGAATAAGCACAGAATGACCTAAAAGCCACCGAAATACTGGGGCAGATAACAGCTTATAGAATATTTAATCCATTATGATCAGTATTGAAGTGTTTCAAGCAACTTCTTTTCAGTAGTTATTACCCCTATTTTAAATAGCACCAGTTGTGTAATAGTTTTTGCATCTACAGGTGAAATACAGATGAACCAAAAGACTTCAATATAAAATTTTGACATACTAACTTATCTAAAGTGAGGGTTGAATTAATCACAAGAAAAAAAATAAACTAAAATATATCAAGCTGACTGAAAAGCAAAAAACATGAAGAAACTTTGCTTTTCTATTCAGACCGCATTAGTGACAGACAGTTCTTTCTCCACTAAATCTTCGAGAAAAAAAGAGAATTTACGAGTATGCAATTCATACCTTCATATTGATCCTCTGAGGTCAATTCACCCGGTTAATTACCCTCTTTTAGGTTTCATTTCTACTAGAAAGATTACTTCAAATATGGTTTGGAGTTTTTTTTTAAAGAGGGGGAAACTTCTGAACTTTGTCCATGGAGTTGAAATTTTATTGATGCTTTAGTTACATCTAAGAGTTTAAATATTTACACAGTGCAGAAGGAATACATGCCATTTATCTTTAGTGCCTTTCTCTTTGTAATATGTAGGAGAACATGACTAAATACATATCCCAAGTTTGAAACAATAAAAGTAAAGTGAGAAAGACAGCAAGGTTTAGAAGATATGTGGAAAATAAGTAACTATTATATCAAGGTAAACAGCTAACTCATAATGAGCTGTGAAAATTAAAAAGCTTTCAGAAAGATTATTCCAAGGAACCAATCTATGATTCCATGAAGAACTCAAAATGCCATTTTGGCCCTTTTTAACAATTTTTTTCCATTGCATATAGTGAATTCAGAGCTTTACTCCCTCACAGAAATTTAAAGAACTAGGAATAATTCCCACACAAAGTCATAAGAACAACATGCTTCCTGTTTCGATGTGAAAATAGTTAATTATGTATTCAGTATTTAAAGACTCTTTTACACTAGCTGGATTCCTACAACCATGTAACTCAGTGCAAGTAGCTAAAAGACTTATGTAATGTTGCATATAGAAGCTTTCTTCAGCTAATTACATTCCTAATATCACTTGGGTGAGAAGCAGAGGAAAGAAAAGAAGGTGAGGAAAAGCAAAGTTTTCCCTACAGTAGACCTGACTTTACTGTGAAAAAGTTTCAAAGCTGTTTTTAAATCTGTATCTACAGAAGTAGGTTGCTCTAGAGTTTCCAAACCTTTATGCTGAAATGGGTTGTTAGGCAGTGCCTGAATATCATTATTCTGGAATAGCATTAGCAAAACCTTTTCCCTGCTATCTCAGACTAAACAACTTTCTTATATCAAAATGATCCTTTTTAATGAAAACTGTGGATATTTTTACACACTTTTTTTAGCAGTTAGGTTGTATCTTGGTGTAATCAGCCTTGATGTAAATCTAGTCTGCCTCTCAAAGGACAGTGTTATACTGAATAAAATATTGCATAGACTCTGGTTTCCCATACACAGTTTTAAAAATAATGGTAAAGAAAATTATACAGAACTGTGCTGTTCAGGCAGGCTTCTAATGAATCCAGGTGATTGATAGGATTTTCTATAAACAAACAGCCACACGGAAGCCATAAAAGGGAAAGGAGGATTCATAGAATAGCATTATGCTAATCCCAAGAAACTAATTCTAGTGATGTACTACAACAGCCTCTTTGTACGTTCCGTTCACCCAAAACAAGAAAATATACTGCAGAGACCACTCAAAAGTTTAGTGCTACCTTGCTATGCTTTACCACAGATCAATGTAATATGTGTTTCTAGTGACAATATTAGGATTTTGTCGGGAGTTGTATAGGTTTTCCAGGGTTGTGGTTTAACCCCAACCAGAAACTCAGGTCCATGCAGCTACTCACTCACTTCTCCATGGTGGGATAGGGGAGAGAATCAGAAGGGTAAAAGTTAAAAAACTTGTGGGTTGAGATAAAGACAGTTTAATAGGGAAAGCAAAAACAGCACATGCAAGCCAAGCAATATAAGGAATTTATTCACCACTTCCCGTGGGCAGGCAAGTGGTCAGCCATCTCCAGGAAAGCAGAGACCCGTCATGCGTAGTAATAATTTCGGAATAAAAAGTGCCATCACTCCCCTTCCTACCTTCCTCTTCCTCCCCCAGCTTTATATGGTGAGTGGTACGCCATGTAGTCTGGAATATCTCTTTTGTCAGTTGGGGTCTGTCTGTCTCTCCTGGCTGTGTCACCTGTCAACTTCTTGAGCACCACCAGCCTACTTGCTGGTTGTGTGGAGTAAGGAGCAGGAAAGGCACTGGCTCTGAGTAAGCACTGCTCAGCAATAGCCAAAATATCCTTCTGTCATTAAATGGTGCTGTTTTCAGCAGAAATCCAAAACAGAGTCCCATACCAGGTACTCTGAAGTAAATTAACTCTATCCCAGCCAAAACCAGTACATCCAGTTTGCAAAAGAGATGGACAACACGTTTTTCTTAATTCATGGGGGGTAATATGACACATTTCTTTCTTCATCTAAAATTTCTAATCCTAAAAAAGTGGAAATTTTTTACAGCAACATAGTACAAAACAATCCATGACTGCATTTTCTCTGTGAGCACAACGTCCTTCACTCTACTCTATTTGTCTTTCTCAGAATATTACTTTTTCTTCTCACTTCCTTTCTATCCACCAGACATTACAGAAAACTTTTGAGCTTTAGAAAATGGCTGCATTCTAATTTCAAAACTTATCAAAAAAAGAATAGACACAGCCTTTGCAAAAATCTTCAGAATATATGCAATTTTTGTAAATCTCCATTATGTATGCAACATGCTGGTCTTAAACACATCTATAATGCTGCAACAATTATGTGGGTTTTAGTGTTATAGTGTAATAACATATGTTTTTAAATTGGTTAGATCTTTTAACTATCACTCTCTGCTCTTCTCTAACAGCACTTGTTGTGGAGATGCGTGATTGACACAACCAGTAGTGACATATGACAGCAGAGAATGTGGGCCTGGAGGAGCGGGGGAACAAACAACAGCTACTTGTCAAAATTACGTGATCAAAGTAGCCAGAGATTTCAGTGACTTCTGTTAAAAGAAAATAAACAGAAAAGAAAAAAAGGCACAGACACACAGAGGTCTGCAGTCAGAATTTGCATATGCAAAATGTAAAAGAGAAAAAAAATTGTTTTTAATGTCTTGTTTTTCTACAGTCCTATGTGATAGAAAAAATTCCTTGTGAAGCACTTATCTATACAGTTTATGCAATTATGAAACTGAATATCTTAATTATTAATGAGCCGTTATTCCCCCCATCTGTGAAACATCTGCCTCCTTTTATGTTATCAGTGACTAATACAAAGAAACTAAGCAAATTCTTCAGATAAAATTATTTGGTCAATATCATATAAAATGCCATTAAAGTGTTTCGGGTTTTATTAATAACAATGAAACACTATGTGATAGAGAGTTTGAAAGATGGATTTATAAAAAAATCAAAAACATGACATAGTTGTTAAGGCTTGACAACCTGTCAGATCAGAAAGCACAGAAACTGTGAGGACTGCTTAATGGATATAATTACAGAAACAAGTAACAAGCATAGTCCAAGGGATTATTCCCCAGCAGTGGCCATGTAACAAATAGTGCTAATTACATATTAATAGGTTTTAATAATTAAAATGGACTTCTAGCATCAACTGACCTTGCATGCAATGCAGTTTACAGAAATTCTTATTCTCTGTGTCACATTCGGTTGTCTTACATTCAATCAAAAGTCTTCAAGGATGAAGAGAATGCACCCTAAAATTCTACAATAATTAATTGCAGTATGCATTCAGCTTACAAGTAGCGGCCCTTGATCTGTTTTCATATTTTATGGAAATCTTTAACAAATTAAATCCTTTCTTTAGGTGACTTTAAAAGGTGCATTGGATTACTTCTTGACCCCTCTTTAGTAAGAGGAATAAAATTCAGAGTGTATAACAAAAATGCTGTTTATAGAGGTTATTTATAAGAGCATGTAGGGACAGGACAGGGGACAGTGGATTCAAACTGAAAGAAGGCAAGTTTAGATTAGATGTTAGGAAGACATTCTTTACTATGAAGGTGGTGAGACACTGGAACAGGTTGCCCAGAGAAGCTGTGGATGCCCTGGAAGTGTTCAAGGCCATGCTGGATGGAGCTCTGAGTAACTCTGGTCTAGCGAAAGGTGTCTCTGCCCATGGCTGAGAGGTTGGAACTAGATAATCTTTAAGGTCCCTTGTATCCCAAGCCTTCTACGATTCAGTGATTTTCAAATCTCTCTGTAAGACACATTTTTCAGCTTCTGAAATACCATGAAACCTCCCCTCCAGAGTGGAAGGGCTTAACTTATGTCTACTATTTCCAATGCTTATACATGAAGTGGCAGTCTGGCATACTTTTACATCTGAGATAAACAGCATCTCTAAAGGTCCAGTTCACCTGACCATTTTAAGACTCATGTTTTGCTATAAATGTTTCTGATAGAAATCTGCTTAGATTTAATAGAAGATAGTAAAATCAGTCTTGAAATGCATATATCTTGGTTCAGACAACATGGATGACCAAAATCTCGTTAACAATTCTTGACTGGGCTTTTATCCACATAAATGGCAAAACTGTTACTGCTATGACTCTGCAGTCTTAGCGAATTGTAAAGACTTAAACAGCACAGTTGCCTGTCTCAAACATTGTCGAGGCCACAGAAGGAACTTCCCTTGCTAATTCCAGGCCTGGCAGAGGTGAGGGTGAAAAACTTACTCCAAAATTCTCTTTGCATTTAAGTACCACAATAGAACTGAGTTACTCACCCTTATCAAGGTATTTAGAAACATGCAACTCAGGGCAACTGAGTTTTCAGTGTACTTTTGGGTTAGTTCGTGTCTACATTTCACTTATTTACCTTTTGGGTTTGTTTTTTTTTTCTTTTTTTTTTGGACACCTTAAAGGATACATCCATCCACTTTCCAAAAGATTCTGAGAGCTAGAACAGTAATAGCCTAAAACTATTCATGACCTTCCTTTAAACTCATATAATGGTAACAAGAAAGCAATTATGTGTCAAGAAAACTCTATTTCAAATTACACAAAGTATGGATAGTCAAAATGGCTTAATAATTTCTAGTTTCTAATTTCTTGTATTAAGCTTAACTGTATTGGCAAAATATTCATATCAAAACATTTATGCTAATGAAAAAATTAGTTCCAAGCATTTAATTTTTATAGCATAATTGCTAAATGACAAAAAAACGTGGAATTCACATATAAGTCAGTTAAAGCATGAAAGACTCAATGTTCTTAAATTCAAGAACGATAGCAATAATACCTTTCATTTTTATGGCATCTTTCATCTTGGAATATCAAGAGGAGTGATAAATATTACTGTTTCCTTCAAAATATTACTGATTCCTTCATGCAGTAAACTTCCAGATAAGAAGTGACTACATTGACATTAAAGGTATCGAAAATCTTGACATGGAGGTAAATCCAATAAGTAAATGAAGTTCCCCCAGTTTTGTTACAGTCATTCTTACATCAGAAGCTTGCAGAAAATTCTCTAAAGTGTTATTGATATGACTAGGACCACAGCTACATGTAATACTGAGAATAGACTTCAATTGCAGGTTTAATTTTCAACAGTCATATGCAGAACAATTGCTTTATACACAGGAAAGAAATATTCTACACACATAAGGCTAGTTAAACATTTGGTCCCAGGAAATTCTGTTAAATTTAGTTGACTACAAAAACATTTATTATGTATTGCAGATACCTAAACATGAATAGATTCCATTTAAAAGATGACATAACTGTACATTTGCATTGGGCTTGCCATGTATTATTCATATTTTTCATCCTTTTCCATTTGCAAGCACACTGTTAGCAACTTTCACATATTTACATGCAGCAGAACAATATCAAATTGACTTGCATCTCTTAAATGTCATCAGTGATCCTTTTGGAAGGAACAAAAGGGTAATTCGTATAAAGTGTAATATCTCCCTCGATGCTGTTCTATGACATGTCATGACCTAAATGAAAACCATCATTATCTTTATGGAATAACTGTAATCTTTTGATTAATAGGCTTTCATGAGTTGGAACAGCCTGAAGTTTAGGCTCACATTTGGATCTCGTTTTCAGAAAAATAAATCACTGATAATTCTACTGAGTCCAAAGGATCAAAATTAATTTAAATTCAGTACACTAGATATCAGAATAGAAATAATATTTCTTGAAATTTTTAATGGCCTTCGTCCACTGTTTTTCTTTGAAAAGGAAGTAAAATCTTGCAAGAAAAGAAGTCATCTATTATCACTTGACTGCAGAAACAACTCAAGCTTGCAAATTCGAGTATGAATGTTTATCAACGGATCTAAAGAATGGGTTGCATATTGTTTCTTTGGTTGGTGAAGTTATATACCAAGAGGGCTTCTGGTTTTGTTTTGGCTCGGCTTTTTTTGTCAGGAAAATGTCACTAATAAATGCAGTCAGTGCATTCTGTACTTCATCTCTTGGCACACAACCTCATTAGCTGAAGTGAAAAAAAAGGCTAATGATTCTAGAAATCTTGAATTACTGTCATTCTACACTCTTGTCATTCTCCTAGAAATGGGAACTTAATCAAAGCTCTAATGGCAAGTTCCAGACAACGTAATAAAAGCAGTCTGAGCCATAGTGGAGATATGTTGTCTTCAAACAAAAAATTTCAAATCCATCCTGCACAGCTTTCCTCCTGGAAATCCCCTGCTGTAATCAGGGAAATATGCAGAGCAAGTTGTTAAGGAACAGTGTAGGCATCTATTAATTATATTCTTTCTTCTGTGGCTTCATTTGGAATTCTAGTAGGCTGTGAAATTCCTATATGCACACAGCTTCTATGTTCACAAAATACAAATAGCACACATGAACAGCAATGAACATAGTTCCTTATACTTAGAATAAAACAATACTTTAAATAAAACAAAATACAAATTGTAACATATTGCATCACTTTTTGCCAATTTTTTATTTCAGATCGAAGAAATTGTGTGTGGAATTAAGTCCTGGCACATTAAAAAACGATCTTCTTCTAAAAGACATCCTTGTCTGTATTTCTTCTCAGCTAGGTG
This sequence comes from Cnemophilus loriae, assembly GCA_013397755.1. Classification (NCBI taxonomy): domain Eukaryota; kingdom Metazoa; phylum Chordata; class Aves; order Passeriformes; family Corvidae; genus Cnemophilus; species Cnemophilus loriae. The sequence continues at coordinate 888,481 of VZTF01007972.1, read as the reverse complement.
TTAATATTTTTTCAGCATTTTTTGGAGCTGAGTTAATCTGTAGAAGTTCAATGGCATATAAATCTCCTTCCTACCTTGCAACAATTGTGTCTTCTGATCTTAAAAGTAACGGTTCTATATCTAGTTAAAATGTATGCCAAGATATTAGTAATATGCACTTTACAACTGAACCATGCAACTGCACACACTCACGTACACATACAAATTTCACCCCAGAAACAATATTAGAAGTCTGTAGTCCTTTTATTTTATCATGTGATACATGCAAGAATGACCTCAAGCTTTTATTTTGCCCCAGTAGTCTGTATCTTGTTTTCAAGAAAATATCATGCTTTCTTCCCTGTTTCATAGTAAAGACTAGATATCTTTGGTGATTCAGTTTCCTAACATGCAGGAGTTAAAAGAAAATTCACGTGTTTTGACTTTTGGTATTTAAAATTAAAGTATAAATTACATCAGACTCAAATTAAAGTGAAGAGTCTTTAACATGTTCATTAATATTTTTTGCACTCTGCTTTTATTATTATTGGCTTTTCTTACTTTTTCTGACTTCATGGAGAGTGCTGAAAAATTACAAAACACAGAAATATGGAAAATAGTAAAATATAGACTATTCTCACAAAGTATTTTCCTCATTTTTATGTCTACTTTAGTCTGATGACATCTATTTCCTAATTAGATGCAAAATTTTGAGAACTGAATGCAAGGGACAAATACTCATATTTTAAGGTCCAAATTCCATATTCCTTAATGCAGGCTTAAAACTTGCTTTCGTGAACAGCCTGCCAATAAGCTTATTCAATGAAATATTTACAGACATCTAGTACAAAGGGGATGCAAACTCAGCTTAAGCATACTTCCATCTCTTATTTAAGTAAGTACATAGAGACAGTTTTCAAGGTATTAAGCAAGCTATACAAGTCATTGACCTATATAATTCACAGAATGGTACCAGAGAACACTTCTGTCAGCGGCAGATAGACTTGTTAAACAGTCCATCACATCCTCAGTGAGTATATCGGTGTATAGTGGGAGTATCTGACAACAACAACACTGTCATGCTAATTGCTAGACCAAATTTTATGTCAGCTTTATGTGAAGATAAATTATTCAGAGCAAATAACTTGGATCACCATGAGCTGGCAGTTTAGAGCGCTTTAGGGAAGATATTTACTGAAATTAATTTATGCTTTAAGAATATGAACGGTCAATCAGAAAAAATGTGCACAATATAAGCTGTCTTAAAATATTCATTTTTATTTTTGGGTAAAGCTTATGCACCAATTTTCATTTTATATTTGTGTGTAAGGCAGGAGTCATCTAGAATCTGCTTGTAGTATAATCCCTAAAGGAATATAATTTAAAAAGACAATGTTGATATTTCAGTTAAGCAATTTTCTCCTTATCTTTTAACACCACATAGGTACCTTAACAGTTAGATTGCCATAAGATATTTTTGATATTGCTGGGACTCTGATATGTCAATATATAAAATCTAAATAATTAACTGATTAAAGAAACCAGACACTACTTTCTTCTCAACAAGTTCAAGTACATGAATGAGAGAATATAAATAAGTTATTGATCATACAGACCAAGCAGACCAACTATCATAAATTGCGGCCCAAACGTTCTCATTTATAGAAAATACCCTCTATTATTTATATATTTGTAGTGATAAACTAAGAAAGCTTTTAATCAAAATATTAAAATAGATCTTCCTACATTATGATTTTTATATAAAGGTCAGTTAGATTTTCTGTAGTTCACATCACCCACATTATCACTTGGAACAGTTAGCTTTCACATTCTGAGCAAGGTTTCACTACATTGTATTCTTTCTGAGAAGGCAGCTCCCACGGTTCACCTCAACCCTCAAAATTCAAGCACTCAGTCTGACTTGTAACATCCCCTCCTCAGGAACATCTGATAGCTGGAACAAAGAGATAAAGACTTCTCGGAAGTGAGCACAGTGCGATCACTCTGCCATTAAGAACACAAAAGATGGACATTGTTAATCTTGATATCATATCTGAGGGCTTCCTGTTGGAAACACTGTAAAAGTCTTGCTTGTTTCCTCCTTTAGAACATTATCTTCCCATAGATGGATTCTTGATACTGAAGGACCTCACTTTACCTTCTATTTCCCTCACCATAAAGACTTAATTCATCTTTCTGTTGCAATCTTTTTAAATAGCACATTTTTGGCTCCAACTTTTGTCTCTGAGAGAGCTTTAGTAAATCAACTGGTAGATTTTTATATAATTTTACTGTAAGAAAGAAATATAACACAGCCTCCTTACAAGATTTAAGGAATAAATTTTTTCTTTTTCTATTCCTTTCTCTCTGATGTATCTGACTAATATTTTAATCGTATACCTTAATTAGTACATCCTTGGTTTCAGCCTATTTGGCTCTGAAACAGCTTTCTAAATGTACATTGCTAGAGACATGAATATAATTTTGAAGAAACAGTTAATGTGCAGCCTTTTTTTTTTTTTTAATTTATAGCTGACATTATTCTGTAACTGTCATCCGATAGCCACAAATGCGGTAAGCAGAATGGAATCCAGTTAAAATGAATGAGAGCTTCCCAATTCTCTAGGTACTTGGAAAACAGGCACAGATATAAAATGTGCTGCATGCCCAGAGTTGTCCTCCTGGTTATGACTAGAATTGTCAAGGCTCTCTTGTGCTTATGACTGCTTTACACAAAGTAGTTTGTAGTCTACGTCTTGACAAGCAGTTGAACCAGTTTCTGACCACAGCTAATCCATGCTATAAGAGCTAATTATGCCCAGAGCATCAGTCATACAATTTTTTCTTTAAAATCTCTGGTGGGATAACACCTGGTAATACATAGGGGCAGTGATAGATATGTAGTTAATTTTTGTGCTCAATTTTGCGTAACAGATTAGTGATTAGAGTTTATGTTTAAGGTGGAAAAACCCTAGGTTTTGTGTCCTCCTAAATCTCTATATACTTCCCCTGGATTCAAATCTTATTTTTTTTCCTTTCCCAAGAGAAGAATTTAATCATCAGTCTGGGAAAGAAGGAATGTATGTTCTCCACATTCACTAAATCTATAGAATCACACAGACAGATATGAAATCTTTGAGAATCATATGGCAGGTAGAAGAGGGGTCAAGACATGGTAACCAGACAACTGAACTTCTGATTTGGGAACAAGAAGGTCGTTAAATCTGGTTACTGGTTATGTGTTTCCCATTTCTTAATATACAAATAAAGTCAAATAGAAAGTCACTCTCTTTGATGAATAGTCCCATCACTGTGTTAAGAGTCTAGGAAGTTCTTATCTCTCTCATCACATAAATCTTCAATTCTTAGCTGTAGTGTCAAAGCTCTATCAGAAGAGCTGGGGAGAAATCTCCTTCCCTTTCCACTGGTTAAGTCACTCTCCTGGGAAATACAGGTTTGAACTGCCTCAGGCTGAGGAAGCCGCAGAAATGAGATCTGTTACATCTTGAATATGTGCTCTGGGCTATCATATGAAAGGTGGACAAGTCTAACACTTCCAGACATATTTCAAAGGAGACAGAAGGGGAAAAAATCTAGTTTTCCAAAGAAAGAATGTCAGCCTAAAAGGAGAAAATTTCACCCTGTTAATTGCCCTCTTAAATAATCAGTGAATTTTGGGCAGTGAAGGAAACACCCGAGTTCCTTCTGCTGTTTTCTATCGGGTGATTTGTGTGTTTCTCTGCTTATTGTGCTGGATAATTAAAATAATGTTTCCTAGTGTTGAATTTTTTCCTTAAAATATACATGGAAGTTTAACAGCTGACAAGAAATTATAAATTTTATTTTGGGAGACAAATGGTTGCATACAGATATGGCCCTCTCTCGTTTCCCTAGCCTGGTTCTGAGACTCGTTTTTTACTTCCATGTGCATTTTCTGATGAGACTGAAGAATTCATAATGCAGCTCTAGGTCCACTCAGTACTAATCCACTAGAATAGCTAACTAGTGACTCTGTATAAAAATATTTAATTAGTTGATAAACAAACAAATTATACCAAATATAGTATCTACAGAAAATATACAACATATAATAGTTAGAGATGCCCTATGTCTGGCATTCTCATTGATTTAAATGAGATTTCTAATGTTCCACAAAGAAGTCTGCATTGGTGGCAAAATGTTGAATAACAGCTCAGTAGACTTCCAAAAGATTTGGAAACAGGGCTACAGTTCATAATTACTTGTCCTGGTGTTTCCATAGAGTCACAGAATGTTAAGGATTGGAAGGGATCTTAAAGATCATCTAATCTCAGCCCCACCCCCCTGCTATGGGCAGGGACATCTCCCACTAGATCAGGGTGCTCAATACCCCGCCTAACCTGCCCCTGAACACTGGCAGGGTTGGGACATCCACAGCCTCCCTGGGCAATCTGTTCTCATCTTCATGCTTTCATCAACCATCACCCCCAAGTCATTCTCCACAGGGCTGCTCTCAATCGGTTCTCTGCTCAGCCTGTAGGTGTGTCTGGGATTGCAGTGATCCAGGTGTAGAACCTTGCACTTTGCTTTGCTGAACTTCAGGAGGTTCACACAGGCCTGCCTCTCAAGCGTGTCATGGCATTAATTCTCTCTGGCGTGTTGACTGCCAACACGGGTTGTCAGCAAAATTGCTGAGGGTGCATTCAAACCTACTGTCCGTGCAGCCAAAGATGTTGAATAGTATCAGCCCAAGTACCAAATAGGTATTTTGAATACCTTGAATCAATATTTTTTTGACAGAGATAACTCATGTTTCAATGAAGAAATGCATCTGGTGGTTTGTAACATACAGACAAACTGTTAATCTGTATAATTTCTATGAATTGCATGTTTGTTTATTGTGGGTGGGACTGAGGGAGAAAGAAACACCACTTTAGAGGGTGTGAAATGCCAAAAGATAGGTGTTTTCTTTGTTAGATGCAAATTTCAGAAGAAAATTTAGGAGAACTGCACGATACTAAATATTTTAACACTGCAAACAGTGAAACTGATGGTCTCTGGGAAGCACAGAGGTACTTTGGTATGAGTACTATATTTATTACATCACTGCTGTAATGATGGCATAATTTGATGGACACAAAATTGTAGCAAACATTTCTGAAAGTCAATCTTTGCTCTGAACAGTTTACTGTTGAATTAATAATTATTAAATACTCCAATAAAAAAAAATCCCACATCATAAAAAGGATGTCATTATCCCTACTTCACTAAGAAAGGTCTAAATAAAACTAAATATTTTTATAGCAAAATCATGTTTGTTTCATAACCACCAATGAAAACAATTTTTTCTAAGTTTTAAGCAGAAGTACATGGAAAGCCAAATCTTATGAGTCATGGACTTGAAGCATTAAGGACCTCTTTATTCTCTAGTTCTTTTCTAAACTGTTTAGTATTATAAGCGTCGAGAAATTCTGCTTTTTCATAATTCCATGAAATAGTTCAAGTATGAGCAAACGTGTGAACATGAGCAAAATAAGATCAATCTTCATGAGCAGGACGGCAGTGACACAGCTATGTCACTACACAGTACTAAAAACATGTCTGTCAAACACTTATTTTGCTCTTGGTCCTGAACACTTCCTTTATGTAAGAAAAACCTATCTCAAAAAAAAAAATTAAACATAGTTTAAGGAAAAAGGAAAGACAATACATATAGCAAAGGAAATATGTACACTAAAATCATAACCTGATTATGAAATTGCCTAACTCTTGTCAAACAAACCAATAATTCCTTCTAAATTTTACACATCCATTTACAATGGCCACAGCTGTAATTAACCAAAAATGAAATAACCATAAACCATATATGTGATTAGTGTATTTATATTCTAGACAGTAAGTTTTCACCTAAAGCAAAAGTAAAGTCACAAGTGTGATGTTATTAAAGGCAGCCTGGCCAAAATGTGACCAGTACAGCTTTCATTTGCCTACACCTCCACTCCAGCATGAAACCTTAGAGTGCTATGTGAGATAGCACACCTTATTTCATTTTGAAATGCCAAGAAAAAAAATTGTCGAAGGATGATTTTCCAAGATTAAATATATAACTTTGATAAAAACAACTTCAGAACAACAAGGGTCTTTAATATAAGTCTGTCTTGGGTGTTGGAAAAACTATTCTGTAGGTATCATTCTCAGATAATTTCTTTTTACCCATTTTCACACACCTTTGTTCAAGCTCAGTGTCCACCAAATGCTGGAGTTAATTGCTTAGGAAGTTGAGTACTGGGTAAAGACACCCCTCTATTCATGAAAATTAAAGAAAGAAAAAAAAAAACAAAAGTGGAGAAATCTGCCACTTCTACATCATTTAACATTATTTTTATTACAAGTCTGAAGATACAATACTAAAATAAGAAAAAAGGCCATGTTTTTTAAGTTATTTGGTTAACATCAATGAGTGCTAACAGGGGATTAAGTCTTTGTAGACATGGTCAGCCAGTAAGGCAGGGGGAACACAAAACGGCACGTCTGGCATGGCGATATCCCCTGGTCAGAGCCATCACACAATAATAATGGCAATCATGAGAGCAGCAGGAGCTTAAATCAAACCCTACCAGCAATGTGTAGATGGTGATAACTCCTATGGATTCTTGCACAGGTGTTTTCTGGCAAGTCATCAGAGGTACCCTTCTACTGAGGCTACTAATATCTCCTAGTCTTTAACTTAGCTTGAAATGCCCAACTGAAGAGGAACAATTTGGTAGAGCTACAAGCTCTACCAAAAGTACGAGTAGGCAGCCTAAAAAACTGGCAGTACTGTCATTCTCACAGACGACCCAAATGTTCACAAGAATTCATACATCCAAACTCTTCTGCTTTACAAGAATTTTATGCTATGTTTTCCTAACAAAGTAATTATATATATACACACATATAACACCCCCCACAATGAAAACCAGAGATACAATTTCATTTCTTTTGATTCTGCCATTTTTGCTCAGTTCTGAACATGCATATGAGGAACAAGTGAAGTAAGTTGTCCAAAGCAAATAGGGGCTTGTAATTAGAATCAGTTTCTCTTTTTCAAGAATTCTGTTGATTCCAGAAGCATATAATTTCTAATACTCCAAATGAGTAATATGAAGTGGGCAGAGGTACATCCCATCTTCAGACAGCTAAACTTTACATAATATCTGTATTTGATGTCTACATCTGAGCTTATTGCCTAGATTTCAATTATTGGCAATAATGAGAAAGGTGCAGTTAGAGGCAATAACACAATTAATTTTAAAATAGGCGTATAAAATTACTCCTTTGAACTGACCCCTGGAGAATTCTGTTTCTCTTCACAAACGATAAAGAGAACTCGGTTCATCTGCACTAACGACATGATCTGTATAGGAGGTTTATAAAATAATTTGTGGTAAATTGTGCTCTAAATTGGGATTGTTTTATTTTCTCCCATTAGTAAAATAACAAGTTGTCCTTTAATCTACAAAGAGCCACTGCTCTTCTCTCTCTCTCTGTTAGCTAGAAGTCTCTCCAAACATACTTTTCACCGCTTTTATTTTTAATAAAATACTACTCATTCAAAAGGCAACATGTAATTTTAAACATAAACCTGTTGGAGTGAGTCCAAAGGAGGGCCACAAAGAAGATTAGAGGGATGGAACAGCCCTCCTATAAGGAGAGGCTGAGAAAATTGGGATTGTTCAGCCTGGAGAAGAGAAGGCTTCAGGGTGACCTAATCGCAGCCTTCCAGTACCTTAAGGGAACCTACAAGAAAGATGAAGCAGGAACTTTTTATATAGCCTGGTAGTGACAGGACAAGGGGGAATGGCTCCAAACTGGATGGGAGTGGGTTTACATTAGATATTAGGAAAAAAATTCTTTGCTGTGAGGATGGTGAGGCATAGGTACAGATTGCCCAGAGAATGGAATGTTCCATCACTGGAACTGTTCAAGGCCAGGTTAAATGGGACTCTGAGCAACCTGGTCTAGTGGAAACTGTCCCTGCCCCTGGCAGAGGGTTTTAAACTAAATGATCTGTAAGGTCCCTTCCAACCCAAGCCATTCTATGATTTTAATCAATCTTTTCCACCTTCATTTTTAGGTCATATACCACTAGCTTGTGCCTTTCTCTCTTAAGGGAGTTGTTCTGCTCCTTTTTTTGATCACTTCCACGGGATATTTATTTTGTTTTTTCAAGTTCATTCGGAGTGAAAGATGAATTTACAGTCAAGTGTTTGTTCATACAAATGCAGAAATTTAACATAGACAGCTGTTTGCTAGCTAATCACCCAGATCAGCTGATCTTAATTTAGTAAGATATTTTCTAAACTTTTATACTACTTTCTAGTTTCTAAACCATCTACCGGTCTTTACCACAAAAAGCAGCCAATACACAAATTAGTCTGAACTGAATGTTAATCTCTGCTTTTATGGAGACAGAAATACCTTAGGATTTCACGACTATTATCTCTTCAGTTCCCTCCCTGTATGAAATAGCATTGCTACAGGGAAGGTAAAAGATGCTTTCTATCTTCTCTCTACTGTACTTCTTTCAAGAACAGAGGAAAGACAGATATCTGTCACAAGGCATTATTTGGCTGTTTGAAAATATCAGAGGCTCTTGTCAGTTTGCATTTAGGGGAATCCAAAGTTTTTGGGACTTTAAAAAGTAGAAGTTAGGGATGCATCAGCATTTTAAGAGTTTTTATTCCCATTTTGTTTCCTGTAAGAAACAAAGATTTAAAATAGTTCTGCATTGTCCGCAAGCAGAGCATGAAACAAATCCAGCTTTTGACCAATTGGTTTTCTGACCAATTCTTCAGTAAAAACTTAGCTGTGATTTCTATAATTATTGGTGGTTAACAGGGTACTAAAAAAAATCCAAAATATGAGATATGTCTCATCTCTTTTTTACATGATTATGAGCAAATTGTAATCCAATACATTGATATAATTTACTTAAACTATGATAATGCCCAACATAAGTGTTCATGCTATTACAATTAAAAATATACACACAATTCATGCAGTATATTTTAAATGTATCAAAATTTCCTAAATGTTAGAACTTAAACCATAACTAAATAGAAAGTTATCAACAAATCAACTGTTTCTCCTGGAATGATGTAGTAATCTGTGCTTTTCCCAGTGTTAGCCTACTTTTTTTGAATTGTATTGAGAAAAGAAATGGCCAAAAGCATTGCAAGAGAGATGTAAGATTGACAAAAGTATCTATGGAATGTAAAACCCAGGAAATACAAAACACAAAGTTACACTGGTAGAATCCCACCTACCTTTGCAAAATTGGAGTATACCGTCTGCCAAATCATCATGTTGAATTACAAATTAGACTGCCTATATAGTTGTATTATGCTATGTAGACACCCTTGAATAATCTGCTATTCTTTACCATGCCAAGCACAACATGACATCAATGGTCATCTCTTTCAAAGCAGTTGAAATGTTTACTTTGTGATGTGTTAATTTCTGATCACTACAAGAATCATTGTACCATTTCATTTCAAAACTTGTAAGTATTTGGATGATTGTTTTCTTAAAGTTTTTCTTATTTGATACATGAAGACACATCATATATATACCTTGAGCAGTGTGATTTCTGGGGTTAGCAAGTTTTTATATACATATATATTTATACATATAACTTCCTCTCAAGTTAGTAGCCAACAGCTATGCCAGATTAATCCTGTTCATGAGCTTCTGAGATAAATCACCACATAACATGAAATGCTAGTTGATATACCTCTTCCATTCAGTCCTTCACATTGTAATGAGAGGCTTCTTTGTCCTTAAAAGATAGTTGGAGGTCTTCTGATTGAACTATGCTTGTCTCATATTCAATAACCAGAATTTGACAGTAATGCTTCTGATACGAGCTGTAATAATGGCAACAGCCTGTACACGATAAACCTCCCCAGGCACAATGATTACGACCTACTAATGCAATTGTTTAAAGCTGCAAAAGTTTAGTGGCTTCCACACCAACAGCAAAAAAACAGAAGTCAGTAGAGTTCACAAATGTTAAATCAGTAAAGTTCACAACTATTCCCACAATGGCAAGTGTTGGAATCAAAAGTTCGTATAAATTGTGGACACCTAGTCAACCTATTCTCCTACAGTAAATGACTGAGTTTTCTGTGTTTGTCAAGCAAGAGGGCAAGAGTACTAAAAGGTTTGTAGAAGAATATGGTATTCATCTAATTTAGAAATCTGAATAAGGGGTACTGAGTTTCAAGCTATAACATTAAATAATCATTTTAACTTCTCAGAAGATGTTACAGAAAATACTACAGAAACTACATTGCATTAGTGAACTTGATTATTTAAAATTCAGAATACATTCTTTTTTTGTTGCATACTGTGCATCAGTAATTTCTTTCATCATTGAGTTTACACAACTTTTAAAATACATTAGATTAGGGCAAAACTATAGAAAATTAATCAAAACTGCTAAATTCTAAAATATTGAACTTCTCTTTAAATAGCTAGACAGATATATAATTACCTGATATAATGTTTGGGGTTTTTTCATTAAAGAAAACCCATCTTTTTTTGTGGATCATTTAACAAATCAGCATAAACCCACATACATGTTTCAAGTGCATTAGTTATAGATAATGATTAATTCTACTGATCTACATTAGAAGAGTTTTATAATGGCCACATTAAAAGTAGAAGCCAAATGACATTACATTTCTAGATATTTCAATTATCTATGCGGATAATTCTTTGAAAGAAGTCTGAAAAATTATATAAATAATATTTTTTTCTGTGAGGTGTCCTAGTTTAAGGGCTGATAATGTCCTTGATCAATGTACACAACTGCTCACCAGAAGCTCCACTGTGACTAGGAGCAATAGATAGCTTTGTTTGTAGCATTATAAGTAATGCTGCACATCAGCTATGTCGTAATTCATAGGGGATGAAAAATGTTAGTAATATGACTCTTAAATCACATTTCTTCTGATAGCATGAAAAAGTAAAATCCTTAGGTTTGGAAAAGACCTCTACGATCATCAAGTCCAGCCACCAACCTACCACCACCACCACGTTTCACCATTAAACCATGTCCTCAAGTGCCACATCCACATATTTTTTAACACTTACAGGGATGGTGGCTCCACCACTCCCCTGGGCAGTCTGGCCCAATGGTTTTATAACCCTTTCTGTGAGAAAACTTTTCCTAATACCTAATCTAAACCTCACCTGGCACAACTGGGGGCCATTTCCTCTCATCTTGTCACCTGTTACCTGGGGGAAGAGAATGACATCCACCTTACTAAAGCCTTCTTCCACGTAGTTTTAGAAAGTGGTGTTTCCCAGAGCCTCCTTTACTCCAGGCTAAACAACCCCAGCTCCCTCATCTGACTTGTGCTCCAGACTCTTCAGCAGCTTCATTGCCCTTCTCTGGGCAAGCTCCAGGCCCTCAACGTCTTTCTTGTAGCGAGAGATCCAAAACTGAACACAGGACTTGAGGTATGGCCTCATCAGTGCCAAGTACAGGGGGACAATCACTGCCCTGGTGCTGCTGGCCACACTATTACTGACACAGGCCAGGATGCCATGGGTCTTCTTGGCCACCTGGGCACTGCTGGCTCATGTTCAGCCAACTGTCAATCAACAGCTCCAAAACATAAATTCATGAGGAGGCTGGTGTTATTCCATGTACTATGACGTACACGATGCTTATAAAATGCATTTTTCATCCATTGCCCTCATCCTTGTATCTGGAATGAACTTTTAAATGCAGTTTCTGACATTAAAACACTTATTAAGAAAAATTTTTAGAACAATAAAAATATTTTAAAATCCCCCAAACATTATTCCTAACTGTAATCCCCAACAATAGTCCTGTCACTTCTTTTCTTTATGAGAAAAGGGATGAGAGGAAGAGAAAAAAATTTCTTTAGGAAAAAAACTGCATCAAAAATAATAGTGACAGAACTTAATTAGACAAGGAGTTTTGAAATACTATGAAGTTTTCTCTGTGTGCAGTTCTTCATATCAGTATCAGGTCAAACAGGTTTTCTGTGTTGGGTCTGAAATGTGGGCAAGTTCTTTTTCTTCTTCTAATGCTAAGGTAAGAACATTCAACCAAAGGGGTATAAGAAGGTGCAGACCATAGCGGCTTTACTTCTTTCATTGTTTACTGTAGACTTTGTCATTCATTCATCATCACTTACATTTAAATAATCTGTCCTTCACACTTAAATATTTTTGTATTTATGTATACCAGGCATGGGTTTATGTCTTTGGTGACTGCTTCCTCAGATAGAAGATTGCATAGATTATCTGTTCCAGCTTTAGTTTACATCCAAATTAATGTCACATCTGTGACAAAATGGCTTGCTCCCCTGTTGTCAAACACTGTAGGGCCAAGGTTAGCAAATTAGTTAGTATTAGCATATAGACCTTCTGGCAGGAAAAGAAAGCTTTCTACTTGGAGCTGGGCACTCAGCTGGATCTGTCAGCTCTAAGCTGCCACTGGCCTCATTATCTCATTTGTCTTAGTTAGTCTAAATTGGCAGTTATGTCTTCATGGCAAATGTTTGTTTTTACAAATGAGCAATGAAGCAGTAAGTAGAAGACACAAAATGAGGATGAAGAATGAGTCGAAAGCTTATGGATAAGAATTAAGCACCAGGCTAACATGGTGACACTGTTGTGGGTGTTCAGTACAGGCCACCTGATCAGGAAGCGGAACTCGAAGAGGCTGCCTAAAGACATCTGGAAGCAGCCTCACACTCCCAGACACTGGCTCTCACAGGGAACTTTACCTTGATAACTGCTGGAAAGACAACACAGCCAAGCACACACAGCCCAGGAGGTTCCTCCAGAGCACCGACCATAACTTTTGACACAGCTGGTGGAGAAGCCAATGAGGGAAGGCTTGAGGTACTAACAAACAGACTGGTTGGGGATGTGAAGGCTGGGAGCAGCCTTGCCGGCAGGGACCATGAGATGGTGGAGTTCAGGATCCTGGAGGGAGGAAGTAGGGCAATACATAGGACTACTTCAGGAGAGCAAACTTCGACCTCTTCAAGGACCTACCTAGCAGTATCCCATGAGTTAGGATTCTAGAAGGTAAGAGTGTTCAAGAGAGTCGGTCAATATTCAAACAATTCCTCCAAGCTCAGTATTGGTGCACTCCTACAAGTAAGAAATCAAGCAAAAGGCACAGGAGCCCTGCATGGATGAGCAAGGAAATTCTAGCAAAAATAAAACAGAAGAAGAAAGTTTATGGAATGTGGAAAAAAGGAAAGGACACTTGGGAGAAACACAGGAACGTTATCAGAGCATGTAGGGATGCAACGAGGAAGGCTAAGGCCCACCTGAAATTAACTCTGGCGAGGGATGTTAAGGACAACAAGAAGAGCTTCTTCAAGCATGTCAGTAGCAAATGGAAGACTTGGGAAAATGTGGGCCTGCTACTGAATAAGGTTCATGCCTTGGTGATGGAGGATACAGAGAAAGCAGAGTTACTGAATGCTTTCGTTGCTTCGGTCTTTATTGCTAAGGCCAGCCCTCAGGAATCCCAGATCCTGGAGGCAAGAGAAAGTCAGGAGAAAGGAAGACTTTCTCTCGGTTGAGGAAGCTCAGGTCAGAGAATGAATAGGAAAACCTGACACCCACATATCAAAGGGCCCTGGTGGGATGCACCTACCAGTGCTGAGGGAGCTGGCAGATGTTATTGCTAAGCCAGACTCCATCATATTTGAAAGGTCATGGAGAACAAGAGAGGTGCCTGAGGACTGGAGGAAAGTCAGTGTCACTCCAGCCATCAAAAAGGGCAAGAAGGAGGACTCAGGAATCTACAGGTCAGCTTCACCTCCATCCCTGGAAAGCTGACGGAACAGCTCAACCTGCATGTCATCACTAAGTATGTGGGGGAAAAAACTGTCAGGAGTGGCCAACATGGATTCACCAAGGAAAAGTCATGCTTGACCAACCTGATAGTCTTCTATGATGGCATGACTGGCTGGATAGATGAGGGGAGAGCAGTAGATATTGTCTACCTGTATGTCAGCAAGGCTTTAGACACTGTCACCCGTAGCATCCTGACAGGCAAACTCAAGAAGTATGGGTTAGGTGAACAGTGGGGTGGAGTGAGAACTGGTTGAACAGCAGAGCTCAGAGTGTCATGATCAGTGACAGGCAGTCTAGCTGGAGGCCTGTAGCAAACAGTGCTTCCCATGGGTCAGTATTGGGTTCAGTCTTGTTCAACTTATCAGTGACCTGGATCAAGGGATGGAGTGGATCCTCAGCATGTTTGGACATGTAGGAGAGTCAAGCAGAGAGAAACTTAATGAAGTACAACAACAGCAAGTGCAGGATCCTGCATCTGGGAAAGAATAACCCCCTGGACCAGTATAAACTGGGGTCCAACCTGCTGGAAAGCAGTTCTCTGGAGAAGGACCTGGGGATCCTAGTGAACAACAAGCTGTTCGTGAGCCAGCAGTGCCCTCGTGGCCAAGAAGGCCAACAGAATCCTGGGATGCATTAGGAAGAGCATTGCTAGCAGGTCGAGGCTGCCCTCTACTCAGCCCTGGAGAGGCTGCAACTGTAGTACTGTGTAAAGTTCTGGATTTCCCGGTTCGGGAAAGACAAGAAACTGCTGGAGACAGTCCAACAGAGGGCTGCAAAGATGATTAGGGGACTGCAACACCTATCTTATAAAGAAAGGCTGAGAGAGCTTGGCTTGTTTAGCCTGGGGAAGACATGATTGAGAGGATATCTTATCAATGCATACAAATGTCTTAAGGGTGGGTGTGTTAAGACGATGGGGCCAGACTCTTCTCAATGGTTCTTCCCTGTGACAGAAAAAAAGTCAATGGCCACAAACTCAATCACAGGAAATTCCCTCTGAATATGAAGAAAAACTTCTTTGCTGTGAGAGTGACAGAGCATTAGAACAGGCTGCCCAGATATGTTGGGGAGTTTCCTTCTCTAAAGATGTTCCGAAACAACCTGCAGTAGATATTCTCTGAACATCCCTTCCAACCCCAGCTGTTCTGGGATTATAAGGCCCCAAACAACTTGCTGAAAGGGGTTTACAGAGGTTCCTGTACTCTGGGTAAGACGCACTGGAGAAATACCGACTAGATTTTCTCAAGAGGTCAAAACTACTTTACTGGCAAACTACAGAAAATCAAGGAACCTTAGCGAAAGGTTTATTACAACACCCGATCAACATAAAACACTTCTCAGAGCAATAACTTGGCCCATTCAACTGAGCAAACTTTAAACCAGTTTGATGTTGTTACCTTAAACACGTTGGACATTAAGTTACTCAAAATGTTCCAAGAAGAGGTAATTAGAAGAAGAGAGAAAAGATACAGAAAACCACACATATACCTAGCAACTCCTGTGTTCCAGCAGTGTTCAGACAGAAACCCCAAAAAGAGGTAGGACCAAGACATGTTCTTGCCTCATGCTCCGACTTAAATAATTCTGGGCCTTCCTGGGCCCTCCCTCCAGGAGAGACTTTCAGCCATTCGGCCACTCAGGAGCTGGGTTCGGTCAGAGTGGAGCCTTGCCTCAGGTGTGCCAATGATTCAGTGATTGGCAGCTCTGCAGGACTGGGGTACAGGCTCTAGTGGGGGTGTGGGGCAGTTCAGGGAGCAAGGCCTGACCTGCCCCCTCACACACACACAGGCATCTCAGAATGTCTTGAGACATCAGTCCTTCCAGGCTCTGACAGTGATTATGATTCTGTTACATCTCCCTAAAATTTAATTGAAGAATGCTATATCTTGTGTCTGGTTTCTCTGATTTAAATTCTCAGGCAGTTTTAAAAGCTATCCTTCTCTTTCCTGACTCAGTAGATGTACTATAATGTTATGGAAAGAGAGGTTATGAAACTAATGGTAAAAACATTCCTCTTCTTTCTCTTTTGAAATTTTTCTTTTTTTTTTTAATAACATCAACATGTCTCGCATTGAAATGTTTTAGAAAGCATAACTAGATCATCAAAAAAACATTGCCACAGTCATGATGATGTATGTACACCCCATTTAACAGTGCTGACCAGATTAGGCAGTCAGGAAGGTTATACATCTTATTAAATAACATCACATTGCACTCTGGGCCACAAAATGACAATGATAGAATTTTCCAGTTAATCAGCATAGAAAGGCATTGCACAAAAGAGAGCTATAAAAGTTATATAATATGCTTTTATGCTTAGTGATATCTGGCACTGCAATCTCACTTCCAGTCATGTTCTGAAAAAGACATTTTTAAAGCACATTTTAAGTCCTAAGAAAAATTTCCTGATATAAGAAAAGTCCTTCCTTCTACCCCACTGCCCCCCTCTCCAAGTTTTTGCACTCCTCTATTCAGAATAATGGGGAAGTTATATACTTTGA
Organism: Cnemophilus loriae; assembly: GCA_013397755.1. Taxonomy (NCBI): domain Eukaryota; kingdom Metazoa; phylum Chordata; class Aves; order Passeriformes; family Corvidae; genus Cnemophilus; species Cnemophilus loriae. The sequence continues at coordinate 872,123 of VZTF01007972.1, read as the reverse complement.
AGGGTGTTTGGCCCCGCAGTTTCTAGACAACTATTCAAGAACAAATGAAAATTATTATGCAAAATATAACTTATTAACCACATTTTTCTGAAATATATAATAATGCTGGAGCATTTTTCCAATGGTACAAAGTGATGTGTACAGGAAATAAATTACTTACCTTTTATAAAATACTTCTATGATTTTATCATCTTTCACTTAAGAAATGCTCTGCTGCCTAAGATCTGAATTGCAGACCTGTGAATCAGGTTTAGCTCTGGTTTTCATCCAGTGACTGTATAATATAAAGCACGTACTGTGCCTGCAGTGCATAGTTACCCTTTCCAAGCAGAGCAGACTAAGTATGCTGATGAATGAGACCATGGATTTCATACCCATCACAGACCTATGAAATCCATCACTGCATCTGTAAGATCTGTAGGCGGGGAGAATATTATTCTAGTTCAGCCTTGAGGCCCACTGATAGTATAACTCTTTTGAAACGGAGAAGATCTTCCTATGAGTGTTTATTACACATTTCTTACATATTGCATCTACAACTCCCTTTCATGAAAGACTCAATCCCATTAAGATTTAGTAGGCGTGATGCCAGGTTATCTAGCCATTTATGTCTGTGTGTTCCTATAATGCACACATATTTCATCTAGTTTATAAATAAAACCGAGGTTCAGGCTAGCGGATAGATCCGTGACTGTTTGCACAGCCATTTTGGACATATGCAGAGGGACAAAAATAAGTGTCCCATCAATTTATAAGACTGAAAGGAGGAAATATGACCATCTAGAATCCAGAGAAGTGGAAGGGAAAAAGTATTGTCTAGCTGACCTCTAAAATGTTTTGGATTCTCTGAAAGCTACTAACAAATGAATCATCCTGGACAATTTCTTTAATATTTCTTTAATAGTAATAATTCCCTCATGTTATTGAGATGTAATTTCTTTCATGGATTCATTCGTATGTGTTTATTTAAAATATATCTGAATAAGTGTGACATTTAAAGAAAAACCTTTAGTTAAAATAAATAGTCTTGACTATGCTACTTTCAAACACAAGTATTTTCAGCAAAACAACCCTTGAAATGTTTCACAGGGAAAGATATCATCTGATGATTTGTTACTGGAAAAACTGACTAAAATGAGGCCAAAATAAGTGTTTAACATTAATTAACCTGGTTTATGAACTTATTCTTTAATAACATGTTCATTATGGTTTGCATTGCCTGACTTCTGATCTCTGACCTAATTTTTTAGAAGCTCCACTGTTCTTGCAGGATACAGCTTCAGACACATTGCATTGCTTATTCAACACACTATGCAGAAATATAGAAGGAAGCAACACTTTAAGGGCATTTGTAATTAATCTTCCAGGTAGAAAACCTGTATTCTTCCAACTCCATCTTCATTGACTTAGAACCCTCTCAAGCGGAATCCATTGTTTATTCTAACTGCAGGACATTGGAAAAAAAAAAAAGACTGAAAGCATTAGAAAGACAGGATTAAAACATAACATTCAGAGCCAGAGTTATGCATATCAAGCAACTCTGTGATCAAGGAGCATCAGCTGGAAAAGAAGGCAACAGTCTCATAAGAGGGAAAAGCTCATGGAGAAACCAGAAGTTGATAAAGTATTTACAAAGCATTGATTTTTTTCAGCGGTATACAAGCCTTACAAATATGAGGAATCACAAAAACATGGAACGAAGTCAGAGGGCTCCTGAAATACAACTGAGTAAACAGAGAATGAAAGAACTACCAAGAAGATAGATCAACAGTGCAGCAGTGTGTGCTTGCAGCCTTGAAGGCCAACTGCATCCTGGGCTGCATTAAAAGAAGTGTATCTGTCAGGTCAAGGGAAGTGATTCTCACGAGGACAAAGCAGAGGTGAGAGTATCAACACGAGAATGATGTGGACCTGTTAGAGGGAGTTCAGAGAAGGGCTACAAAGGTGATCAGAGGAATGGAGCAACTCTCCTACAAAGAGAGGCAGAGAGACATGCGGTCGTTCAGCATGGAGAAGAGGTGATTTCTGGATGACCTAATTGCAGCCTTCCAGAACCTGAAGGGACACACATGAAAGACGGAGAGACATTATTTAAAAGCTCATGTAATGACAGGATAAGAAGAATTGGCTTTAAACTGAGGCCAGGTTTAGGTTAGATATCAGGATAAAGACGGCAAAGCACTGGAACAAGTGGCCCAGAGAAGCTGTGGTTGCCCCATCCCTGCAAGTGTTCAAGGCCGGGTTGGGTGGGGCTGTTAGCAACATGACCTAGTGAATGTCTTCCCTGCCCATGGCAGAGGGTTCTCATCCGGGACAAACAGGGATGAAGCTGGGAAAGACCTAACCTACTTGAAGCTGAATATGGTAAAGGGCAACAAGAAGGCTTTCTAAACGTCTATCACTAGCAAAAGGAAGACTAGGAAAAATGTGATCCCACTACTGAATTGTGTGAAGAACCTAGCGATAAAGCATAAAGAAAGAAATGACGTATTTATTATCTCTGTACCTCAGTCTTTTCTGGTAATATAAGAGTTCGGGATTCACAGGTACATGAGGCCTGTGGGAAAGTCTAAAGGTAAAAAGACCCTCAGGGGAAGAGGTTAGGGAACATTTAAAAAAAGAAATGAACATGCACAAGTCAATAGGATCTGATGGGCTGCACTCACGAGTGCCGAGGGAGCTGTTTCATGCCATTGCAAGGTCAGTCTTGATTATCTTTAAAAGGTTATGGCAATTGGAAGAGGATCTTAAGGACAGGAGAAATGCAAATGTCACATCTATCTTCAAGAAAGTCAAGAGCAAAGATCTAGAGTACAGCAGGCCACTCAGCCTAACACTGTTCCCTAAGAAGGAGAGAGAAAATAATCCTGGAAACAGTTTTCAGGCACATGAAGGTTAAGGAGGTGTTTGGGTGGAGTCAGCATGGATTCACAAAGTCAAAATAATGTCTGACCAATCCGATAGACTTCTTATGATCAGAGGAATGTTTTGATGGATATGAGGAGAGCACTGGATGGTTTTTATCTTGGCTTTACTTGAGCTCTTAACCCTTACTCCTAATAGCCTAATAGACAAGCTGGCAAAGTATGGGCTAGATACACAGAACGCGAGGTGGACTTAAAACTGTCAGAGCTGCTGGGCCCAAATGTTTGTGATCAGAGGTGCGAAATCCACCCTGCAGGCACTCACTAGGGGTGTACTCAGGGGTAAATGCTGGGTTGATATTGCTTAAGAACTTCATTAATAACGGGGAAGATGAAACAGAGTGCCCCCAGGGCAATTTTGTGGACAATACAAAACTGGGAGGACTAGCTAATACACCAGATGTTTTTTCTGTCATTCAGAGCGACCTGGACAAGCTGGTTGAAAAGAATTTTACGAAGTTCAACAAAGGCAAAAAATTCTTTCTCCTGGGGAGGAATAGCTCCATCCACCAGTACACACTGGGTGACAAAAAGATGAAAACCTGCTTCCCAGGAAAGGATCTGGGTGTCCTGGAGGACACAAACCTGACCATGAGGGAAGAATGTGTCCTTGTAGTAAAGAAAGCCCCCTCTGAGAGCACTGCCAAAAATAAATTCTTTGTGATGTGAACATCTATAAAGAAGAATCTGGCATTGAAACAGTGTCATCACTTTATTTCATGTAAAGGAAGGGAATAGCTATCCAATGACAAATACTTGCAGTCAGTTGCAAGTGCCTTAAACTGATATTAGAAAGTTGGAATGACCTATATCCTACTTTCCAATATCTTAAGTTATTATGTTTCCAGGTCTCTCTTTCCCAACTGTCGGCTCAGAACCTTATTTTCTTGATAGAAATAAAAATTGGAATTTGTACACTTGGAAAAAGTAAGCCTGAATCTTAAAGGAATTCTGTTCAACAGAGTGGAAAAGCTAGATGAAACAAAGGTTTGTATTGCAAATTTCAAACCCAGGTCCTGCTACTTTCATTGTCCTTCCACTATCATTTAGATAATGTCTACAATTTTTCATGCTTTTGTGTTATAATCTTTTCAGAAGACCTCCGAATTCTGAGAGGTTTTGCCTATTCAGCAAGCTTTGAAACATTTATATACCTATTGTCACTTTTTTTTTCCCCATTTATGAATTAAGAATGATGTCACTGATCACAGTGATTGAAAAAGTAGTTTAAGGACTAATACTATGTCGTGCTTTGTCAATAGCCACTGACATGTGAGCAGTTAGTGCCTGAAGGCCCCCCAGAGCTGTGTTATTACTAAAGCAGTGTGGAAAAGCTGAGTTTGCTGTGGTCACTGTATTCACACCCTCTCTGGTTTTTTTAGTGAAGATTTGCATTTCCACATGAAATGGTTGTTAAAAATAAAACGGTAATATATGTGACTCATGCTTGAGGACAATAACATGTTGGATTCACAATCCAAAAGTCACCATCTTGTTTTCTATATTTGATATTCCAGTTTGCATTTCAGTTTATGACAGAGTCTAGAAAGACAGGCTTTAGGTATTAGATATGCTGGGGTGGGGGAAGGGGGCTGGGTTTGGGTTGGGCTTTTTTCCCTTTGTAGTGCTGTGCAGCTCTATTTGTGCTTGAAAGGACCAAAGTTACTCACCTGACTCTATCCATTAAACTTTTATTATTCATATTGTAGCCTTGTAATGATGCAGGGATTGACTGAGCTTCTCTTAGAGAGGAAAAATTTGTTCTCCAATATCAAGCAAATGTAAGTACTCATATAGAAGATGTCATTCATGCTGTCTTCATCTTACGGTATATTTGAGTGTCAAGAGAGTACAACACTTCTAGACTATTAACAGATCTGCAAGTCTTATACAAGGATTTACTTATCATTGCTGAGATGGGACTGAGCACAGGAGAACAACACAGCAGAAGATGTAAATTTCCACTTTTTCAGCATCCCTTCTAGTAGGAACTTCTCCAGTGCCCATTACTTTTTTATGCAGATTCTTGAGCAACAAATTGGGAAATTCTTCAGTTCTTTGCTCCTAGCAGTGTCTCTTCTTAACTCTCTTACAAGAGGCCTAAGCAATACAAGTTTGCATTCTGTCTAAATTACCAGGTTTTATTTTTAATCCTATAGATGTTTTCATCGGTGACAAATTACTTTCTGAATTCTGTCAAGCTCCTGGCCTTGGTGGTATAATAATCCTCATTACATAAAGTTCCTTTTTCTATGTAGTCAGCTACAGTTCAGTTTAAGGAGATGTCACACTCTACGTGTACTTATATGTATTTGCATATATTTTTATTGCTACTATAATTTGTCAGTAATGTTGCAAATATTATGGAACCTTGTGCTTTGCTTTAAGCTTTCCATAGGAGTGAACTATTGCAGTGCCTCGACGGTGGCCTACAAGAAAGATGTAGAGGGACTTTTTACAGGAACATGTCATGACAAGACAAAGGAGAATGGCTTTAAACTGAAAGCAAGTAGGTTTAGATTAGATATCAGGAAAAAATTCTTTACAGTGAGGGTGGTGAGACACTGGAGCAGGTTGCCCAGAGAAGTTGTGGATGCCCCACGCCTGAAAGGGCTCAAGGCCAGGCTGAATGGAGCTCTGGTCTAGTGAAAGGTGCCTCTGTACACGGCAGGGGGATTGGAAATTAGACGATCTTTAAGGTCATTTCCAACTCAAACCATTCTATGATTCTACTTCAAAGAAAAACAACCTTTCCCCATTCCTGAAAGAAAGGTTTGCTTTTACACTCTGTGAATATGTCTGTAGAAAGATCAGCATAAATAAACAAAACCACACATACAGATTCTGTTCAAGATGCGTCTGAAAGGAAAAAAAATAACCTAGAAGTCTGAAAGCTGCTATTCTTGCAGCTTTATAGCAAGTTCTTCAGGAAAAATGTTAATTTTGCAATGATATTTTCAACTGTCAATTTTCTACTAGATGGAATTAGATGATCTTTGAGGTCCTTTCCAACCAAGGGACCACAATATGATGACTTTTCAGTTAACGAAACATATTGAAAGTCCAAGACTCTTTGTGTTCATACAAACCTTTCTACACTATTCAGTTATTAACGTCTACTAACTTGTCTCTACCTAAATAGACAATGAACTACAGGCTCCGTAATCTTTAAAACAGAGATGGGTTATAAAAAGAAATTTTATCTCTTCATGAGCTGGAATGTGATCTCATGACAAAAAGCACCTCACTTCTCCTCTGAGTCCAGAGAAATCAATGAAAATTAACACAAAATTAATTACTAATTGTGGTAAAGCATGAAGAAATAATGTATGAAAAAAAAATTTACCTGGCTGACTTTTCAGTGCTGTAAATTTTTGTATGGCAAATAATTTTGTTGATCAGTTATAAAATGTTTTACAAAGCAACTGTCTGTGAAAGTGCTTGTCATGACCTACAACTTAAGTTAGCAGTAAGCATTCTCAGCCTTATGATTATGATTGCACAAGTTTCAATTTGAGTGTTTCCTTTGGTTTAAATTAATTATGAAACAAAACATACATGAGAACCAAGAAGTGATAATATGTGATATAGCTACACTAAGTGTTTAAGTCTATGCTTTGGAAGAACAAAATTCCTTCAAAAAAAAAATTGAGAAGATATTTCTGATTTCATACTGAAAGAACTTTGATGACAACTGAAAAATAGCTATTCAATATCATCACTGTGAATTTTTACATTAGCAGATTCAAACTTCTGCCACTTTGAAATTTTCCTAGTAGGAAAGGTCAGGTACTCAGAGATGTCTACATACATCTATCCCTGAATTCCGGAGCTACTTGTTATATGAAAAGCCAGGCCTGAATATCTGGTTCAATGGTATTGGAGAAGCTTTCATTTTTCTTTCTAGTGCTACACAACGATTGTCCTCTGTCTACAGACTTCTTTATTGTCACTAAATTCTTTCTGTACTGGTTCTCCCTAAATTGCATCTTTTTGCTCATAAACCTTTATGACTGCTGGGCTCTCTGAATATGTTCTCAGAATACAGCATCAAGATGGAGTCAGCTTGCTACTGCATTACTAAAAAAAACAATCAATACAGCAGCTTAATCTAAGTACAAATAATACTGGTACTCTTTCCCTTTTGAGCTTTGCCTATATAGTGAGTTACTTAAGCTCTCCTTTTCCCAACGCATTGGATGCATGAAGTCTTAAAGGGATATAACATCTCAAAAGCAAATCATTAGCAGTTTTAGACCAGGGTCACCTTCCACAGTCTTCTCTGAGTTTGGAAAATAAGTTTTCTTCTTCTGCCAACTTTTAACTACATAATAGTCATTTTAGATCTATTAAATGTAATTATCTGTACTATGTACAAAGGGGTTTTTGCTACTACAATAGAATTTTTCAGCCGTCCGTAGTACCACCACTACACATTTTTATGTAAGTGCTTTGTGGACAGTTATCCCACAGTCCTGCAGTAGCAAGTCTCCAGGTTGGGTGAAATCTGTCTCATTTAGTCCCTCACATTTCCTATGGAAAATACGCAATACTTTTCCACATAGACAGATTAAATAAGCAGCTACATCTGAGTACAACAGAGGAAGATACTGCATAATTATATTTAGACATCAAAATTTATACATCTGGCTGGGTTTAAGTTAATGAATACTAGAAACCTACAGATAAACAAAAATAACTGTCTATTTTCTGGTGAGTTGAATTGCTTTCTAAACTGCTTTCACTACTTATTGCTAGATCATCAGTGATTGTAATGATAACATAAATACCTAAATGGATGTAAAATTGTGCACTGAGACACCTAAATTTAATTAACTGCAACCAACATCTACAATCTACAATTTGGAAGCTGAACCCAATACCCAAGCACAAGGTAAAGTTCCTTAAGAATGCAATTCAACACTTGCAATGTTTAGATGCAAACAGTGAAGATAGCAGTTCAAAAACTCATCAGTAAACCACAGCAAAGTTCAGATTCTACATAGATTTGAAGAGCAAACCAAGATTCAAAGGTACCTCCTCAGTTAGTGCAGAGGATTGTTGTTGATGGTGTTTATAGTGATAAGGAATCAGAAAAAGTAAAAACTGAAGACTAAAAGTGTTGCTGTACTAGCGCTAAAGAAAATAATATAAATCATAATGTAAAACTGTCCAAAACTAATGTAGTTCACTTAAAATAATCTTCTACTCTGCAAAGTGTATTACATCCTATTTTGATCACAGTTTAGTTCCTTACCCTGAATGTTTTACGTTTAGAACATCTTACACAGGCTTTGCCCTAATTACCTAAAATAGTTCTCCCATAGTAATGTAAGGATTTCAATTTTACACCTACTGGATTAAAAAGCCACAACCGCAGGCTGTCTATGTGTGATTAGTTTCTCAAACTGAATTTTAAATCATTTTAAAACAGGCTTAGTCAGTTATTTTAACTGGTTGCATGCTTGTTCAGGTTTTTTTTTAATTTTGATTATTACTTGTTACTCCTTTTATTTCAAACAGTAATTTTTAGTAATTTCATATGTACTGTTCACTCTGGCCTCTTCCACAATTTAACTGGTGTATATACGCCAAATGGCAGTCTGTGGAGTCAGAAACTTTTCTGTAACATTTTACATGAATGTGTTGTAAAATTATTTAAAGCATTATAATTTTCTGTTCCGATCAGAGGAAACTGAGGTATGGCTACCTAAAACAGACATTGCCAATCACTAAACTAATGGCAGACAGCATGACAACTCTTTTGTTTTCAGTCCAAGAAAAAAGCTTTTCTTTAATGAGTGACAAAAGTTCTTATCTCATGGGATTGAAATGTCTGCCCCATGTTTCCTTATACACACTTTCTTCTTCATTGCCTCCTCTAAATCTACCCTTTCCAGTTCTGCTATTAAAATTAATTGATCTTGTCAATTGTCTGTCTCTAGACGCTCAAACTGATGTGTCAATTTCCTGCTCACAGCCCTAGCCATGCCTGACACTCCGTCCTGAACTTGATGCTTCAGGAAGATCCTGGCTTTGTAAGTGCTGATGCCTGCCTCTCAGCCTGGGCTTGTTTTTCTGACAATGGAGAGGAATAATCACATATAAGACCTATTCACCTAATGCCTTTCAGCACTCCATTACTGCAAAAGATCCTTCACAAGCACCTTCAGGTGCTTTCTGTCTTCACCCATTTTAAACAGTATCTCACACAGATGTAGATGACTACAATGTAGCTGTTTTCATGCATTCAAGAAATATCACTTTGTCTTTTTCCTCTGTCAAAGATGACCTGGTGCCATAACCAACTTTCATCTGAGACACGCAGAGACACGTGGAAATCAGCATAGACATGGGCCCTCTGTGTCACAGGACCTGGCACAGCTTGCCCAGAGAATTTGCAGATGACTCATCAGTGGAAATAGATGTTGAAGGCCAGTTTGGATGAGACTTTGAGCAACCCGGTCTAGTGGGTGGCATCCCTGCCCACAGCAGAGAAGTTGGAACCAGATGATCTTTAAGATCCCTTCCAACCAAAACTATTCTGTAATTCTGTGATTCTGTGAGCTACAGGAAACTCATGGCCTTCTGCAGCAATTGCTGGCAGCCAGGCTCTTGGCTTCTACAGGCTGTCCAGAATCAGTGGCCTCTGTAGAAAACTGAACTGAACTCAGTCAATCTCCTCTTCCTCAATTCCACTTCTGTACATGTCTTGCAAACCATGTTCAGTGAACATGCAAACTGTCATGCATGCCTTTGCTCTTTTTCTAAGTAGCCCAGCTCCAGATTTACCTCTCTAATAGCTTTGTATCTTTTTTACATTGTTTTGCCCAAAACTGCACACAGGACTCCAGGTGAGGCCACCCCAGTGCAGAGCAGAGCAGGACAATCCCCTCCCTTGCCTGGCTAGTGATGCTGTGCCTGATGCAGTCTAGGACAGCGTTGGCCCTCCTGACTGCCAGGGCACTGCTGACTCATATTCAACATGCAGTCAGCTAAGACTCCCAGGTCTCTTTCCTCAGTGCTGGTCTCCAGTGTCTCATTCCCCAGTCTGTACATAGATCCATTTTCTTATCATTAATGCAGCTTGATCCAGCAGCTCACACTCAGCAGCCCTGAGTACTGACACAGAGCATTTTAGTCATCGTCAGGGCATCCAAGGCAGCCAAGTTTTTGGTAGATGCAACATACAGCTTGCAAAAACCAATACCCTTCTAGTATGGTAGATAGAGGCAAGGTAAGAGACCCAAGGATATGTCCATTTGCCCTAGAAAACTGTGAATGAACTAACGAATTGACCCCTATATTTATAATCCTGTCAATGGGAACTTAAGCATCTATCGTGGGATTCAGTTGACAAATATGGGTATTGGATGTCATGCAACACATTCATCTGGTTCACGTAGAGATCAGAAGGAACAAATAGAAAACCTTCATTCATTTGTATCAGCATCTGTATTCCAAATAGGATGCTCAGCAGTGCTAAAATGGCACTAGATGCCAATAGTAGTCAACCAAAACTTTCAGCTTTCTACCCTTGGGCACTCACTCACCCAGAGAGTAGAACTGTACAAATAGAGATATCCAATACTGCTTCAGATTAGCTGTGCTATAGCTACTAGCAACTGCCACAACTGAAGCTACAGCAGGGCATCTCCTTTCAGTCCCATGCAGATTTGGATCCTCTTAGCTCTGAGTCATTTTTTGTGGAGCTGAATCCTGCCCCTATACATAGAAACTTCTTTCTAACTGCAAAGGTATCACATAATCCTACTATCACCTTTTTGAAAATCAGCTTGTTCTCTTTAGTACTAGACTTCAAAATAAGGTTGCGCTAAGCTGACCTGAGGCTACACAGGCATCCGTCACTTTATTTTTGCTCCCTACTCAATCAGTCAGTATAGATGGATGCCTGATTTAAGAAGACTAAATCTCCACTCATGTAAATATAGATTTTAAGCATTTGCAATTGTTTTTCTCCACAGTGAATACAACAAGATGGTTTTCTTACTCCAGAAAATTATATCACGTGTTCCTGGAGATATCTCACCAACTACAATGGTTGAATCATTAAATAGATGTGTTGAGTTGAATTTAATGGCAGTCTGGAATACCTATTTTTCTGTAATGACTACTAAAACAGGTAAGATGAGTAATGCAAATGTAGATACTACAACACAAATGTCTTAAGTTATCTGACATGCATTCTGCCTCGGGTTCCTAATTTTTACCTTCTGCTCTCCATGGTGAATTATATCATATATTCACTGGCTTCTGACATTTTTCCTTCTCATTTTCTTTTATAAAACCCAAAATTTAGTGCTTTTCTTTTGAGTTACTTTTATGAAATTTTTATACTATTTTGCTTCCTAATCACACTCCTAATTTATTTTGTAAATTTTCAAGTTACGCAGTGATATTTTACAAAGCAATACCAGAAACTTTCTAATTAAAATATCTTTGCACGGAAGAGTTTAATCTTTTAAAGAGCGGATATTATACTTGCTGCTGTTTCTTTGATCAGTCTTAAAATATGTGATGCTTATTCTGAGCTGATCGGTAATTTTTGTCTCTTGTAAAGAATTATTTTATTAATTTTAAAAGTTTTGGGATTTGTATTGCACCAAACTATTAGTGAGAGGTCTGCAAGCTTGATGGCAATTATTTAACTCATAGAACTTGTATAGACTTGATTGCCTTATCTAACACAATTTTGAATTTTGGGAAAGAGAGAAAACTATTTTAAACAATTCAGTTCCATGGGAATATTTTTTCAGTAGTTAGAGGACAGGAAAGAAGTAAATGTTGGCTCTGTGAAAAGACTGACTCTGGCTTCTGTCCCGAAAGACTGCGTACCTCCTTTATTATGTGGTGAGTTGACCCTGGCTCTATCGTTCCACCTCCTCAATCTGACAGGGGAGAAAAATATGACAAAATGCTCCATGGGCTGAGATAAGGGCAGAGAGATCATTCAGCATTTATAACCACAAGAAAAACAGACTCCACTGGGGGAAATTAATTTGATTCATTACCAATCAAATTAGAGGAGTGTAATGAGAAATAAAACCACATTTTAAAACACTCTAACCCACTCCTTCCTTCTTTCCAGTTTTCTCCCCACCTCCCCTAGCCTCTCAGAGGGACGGGAAGCAGGGGCTACAGTCAGTTCATCACGTGTTGTCTCTGCTGCTGCTTCCTCTTCAGGGGGAGGACTCCTTATGCTCTTCCCCACCATGGGCTCCCGTTTCCCTAGGAGTACACAGGTTTCGCCAGGAGCCTGCTCCAGCGTAGGTGCTGTATGGAGTCACAGCCTCCTTCAAACATCCAACGGCTCCAGCGTGGGGTCTTTACCACAGGCTGCAGGTGGATCTCTGCTCCCCTGTGGACCTCCGTGGGCTGCAGAGGCACAGCTGACTCACAATGGTCTTTACCACAGGGTGCAGGGGAATCTCTGTCTGGTGTTGGAACACCTCACGCTCCTTCACTGACCTTGGTGTCTGCAGAGTTGTTCCTCTCACATATTCTCACTCCTGTCTTGTAGCTGCTGTTTAGTAACACAGTAGTTTTTCTTCCTTCTTAACTCTGTTTTACCAGAGGCACTATCAGAGTCACTGATGGGCTTGGCCTTGGCCAGAAAGTCTGTCTTGGAGTCATCTGGCATGGGCTCTGTCAGACACAGGGAAATGTTCTGGCATCACCTCACAGAAGCTACCTCTGCAGCCTGCTACCAAAACCTTGCCACATAAACCCAATACGAGTTCATATGCTAGTTACCTACTCAGCTGCTCATATAACCTCTCTATTTGAGCTCCTGTGTACTCTGCTCTCCACTGAGAGGACATCAACCTGTAATCAGTGTCTCTCAAGGTGCTTGCATTCTGGAAGGTCTGGGGCCAAAGCTACCCCAGAAAAACACAGTTTACAAAACACTGTAGCTGAAGGCCCTGAAGCTGTTATCACATAACCTCATTTGCCTACAATTTCGACCAGAACACTTTTGTTAGGTCTGCCTTGGATCTACATGAACTTACTTAACTTAATAGAGGTCTCATCTAAATTAAAAGACATATGTTGGTCTAAAGAAGGATAATACAAAGCAAGTTTCTGAATCTTTCATTCTAGTTATATATTGTGGTCAATCTCTAGAGGCACTTTGTAACAGAAGCTTTTAAAATTTTTCCTGGGGCAAAGTGATACAGAAGAAATTTTCATTTTTATAAGCAAACCAGCATTTTTTTTTTTCTTTTTTTCCCCCATGCTTGTTAATGGAATTAGATAAAAATGGGTCTACTTTTGTTTAGAAAATTTTCATGGAATCATAAATTGTATTTCCTTTTGTAAGAAAGTGGTAACCAGACAGTATGATTTGTATTTCTGCATGCAATTTTCTACTGTTTAGTTTAGATAAATACTAAAATTAGGTTATTTGAAAAGCCTTCACTTACCGATGATATTAGCAACAGCCACTATTACTGCACTTATACTCCACTGACCTTTTAGAATCTCAGCCTTAAAACTCCACTGCTGTGTTCTGATCAGATTGCATGTCTGGGGCTCTGGGATGATTTATCAGTTAGAAATTATTTGAAGGGGATGTATGATTGTAATATATTTCCCTGATGGATCTTCCATAAAACTTACAACAGGCATAGAACGAGGTCACAGGGATGTTATTCAAGTTAAAGTTTCCATTCTAAATTTCAAAATCTCTGCAACCTGGCTTCATTTACATCATACTCACAGGAAGAGCATAGCAATGACCCTAACAATAAGAATGCAAATTTAATACTTGCCTATTATAGAGGATGTAGCCTTTTTTCAAAATAATAAAGGAGAACTGTCTCAAATTAGAAAAGAATCAAACATAGGATATATGCATTATGAATGCTCATGAAAAGAGAAATTAGGAAGGATGCTTTATACTACACTTTTTACTAGAGAACTCAGTTACAAGAAACATGAAGGAATCCTTTATAATCAGATAGTAGGAAAACTTTAAAAATATTAGAGCAGTTATAACTTTTTGTCTGTATTCTTCCTCTCTTCTGGGATGGTGGTAGAGAACTAGAATAATCAACAGAACAGTAAAACAATGTCTGTCTAAAGTTAGTAGAAGGAAACTCTAGCTCAGAGAAGAAGAAACAACCTGTATCAGCATAGCTAACTACAAATTCCATAGAATCATAGACTTTCCGGATTTGGCAGGGCCCCACGAGGATCAAAAATTCAGCTGCTGGACCTGCATGGGACAACCTCAAGAATCACACCATGTGCCTGAGAGAACGTACTTCTTTTTTCTCACTTTTAATTTTCTGCAATGGGTGAGCATATGCTACCATTTCTGAACAATACCTGTATGTAACCTCTTTCATCTCTCTATGTATGGCAGGACCTGTGAAAAAAATATCCTGTTTCCTTGTAAATTGTTCAGCTGTATCCAAAGGGATATATTGGGCCTATACAGAATCTGCAGCAACTGATAACAAAAATTAGCATTCAGGAAAATGTGGATTCATTCAGTGTTCACTAACAGTCAGTCAGGACTCCTGACATAAAGAAAAGTTGTAAGGATCACACTGGAACACAGGAAGAATGACATATTCACCTCATCAGCATCAAAAGGGAATTTCTCCATACAGTAATGGCAGTATGTCAAAGGTATGTGATCTGTTTCAAAGGTTCTCCAAACTAATGAAACTGATGCATGACAGATCTAGTTATTAAAAACAAGAAATCAAATACATTTGATTAATTTTAGATAAATGCTTGTGCCATGTTCCAAATTTAAGATCTGTCATCTAGATCGAGCCTCACCAAGGAGTTTTTGTTGCAATAACATGGAGCTGGCCACATACACTAAGTAAACAGAAGTATTACTATGTTAATTTTAATCCTTAGCATGTGCAGTTTTCAATTATCAAACTATATGTTGCTGTGCATACCTTCAGCTTAGAAAAAAAGATAAAATTTAAATCTCTGACTGCCTTTTATAAAATTTACAATACCCTGGTGACCTTTTCATCCATAGATGGAGAAATAACACACAGCATATTTGTAGTTATCACTAATCCCCCCAAAATGACACTATATCAAAAAATAAAGAAAATATTTCCCTATTTCTAAACATGAAGACGGCAAACACTCTTCAGAAATAATCAAAAGTAGAAGTGTAGGAAGCAGGTATACTAGGCATAGTCTGTGTATTTGCTGAAATATGGCATTACTTCATATCGAATTACACTGAATTGCACCCTACCTGAGGTAGTGTGAAGGGACTTTCCCAGTGTATAGTGCCACTATAAGTAAGGAAAGAGTGGTGAGATTTATTTCAGAGAACAGTAAGCAACTCACTTTGGGTCATAATTAAGTTGGTGTCCTTGCTCCTCTAGAACAAAAACAGGCTGTGTGATAAAACCAGGGGCCTTATTCTAGACTCTGAGCACAACTGGTCAAGTGGAATCTCTGTAGAGCTTAGAGTGAAGCAACACTGTTGGCAATTTACTCTCACTTATTCAGTATTTAAAGGCTTGCTCTCAGAAGCACCTGATATATAATTAGAATCAAGCCCTTAATTAACCCTTCTTTATGCATTTACGATAATAACAATGATTACAGTCTTGTTTCATTGCAATAAAGGGCAAACATCCCCAAAGAAATGTCATAAAATGTATGTTCTCTGAATCAGTGCTCACCCGGCGATTCGAGTGCCACTTACTGTGTCAACTGCACCATTTGTTGCCAACATGTTGGCTTTTTTTCCTCTTTGAGTTTTGCAAGAACGTTCTAGTAGTGAGCAATTTTGATGTTGGTAATCTACATAACTGACTGGAATGAAACAAGACAGGAGAAGTGTTAAAGCTGTGAGCCTTGAGAGCTCAACATTGCTTCTTTAAAACCCTGAAACCAAGTCTGAATTCCCATTTAGATGCTTCGTTGGACACAGAATTAAACAGGACACTGAATTAAAATCTGCATTGCTTAAGAGTCTAATGTTAATTTACCAAAATAAATGGAAAAACTACTATTCCTTTCAAGACCATTTTTGGACCAGATCCAAGAAGCATAATTTCCCCTCTTACAAAGAAGCAGCTCTTCCTGCAGCAGCCAGTTCCTGAGCTCCAGTGAAAGCTTTGAATGAGTAAAATGTTACCCTATATATATATTGCTGAATCATGGTCAATTTGTTGTCTACCAGCACCCCTAAGTCCAGATTTTGTATATCTGACCATATTTCAAATTACAATAATATTATTTTGCATTTCTGGCAGGCACAGATTTTTCAGAAAATTCTTATCTGAATTAAATATCTGAAAAGATCTTAATTTTAATTTCAGATGGAAATTAATAAATTACACCAAGGGGCAGATGCCGTCTCTTTCAGGCTATGAGCAGTTTCAATGCTACAAAGCTCATGAATATAATATATTTGAATGAGCAATGATATTACCAAGGGCATAACTAGTCTGTCTTGCATCAGACATATCTGAACCTGTTGTTTTGAGCAGTCAAAACAGGGACATTTGGGCACAGCAGTCTCACCTTTTTAAAATAATGATGAGATAGGTGTCTAGTTAGCTAAGGTGAATAAGGATCTGTCATGGACAAGCACAGAGTAAATGGCAACTCCCAGGGGTTAAAGATCCTGAGGTTGCTTGAGAACCAAGATTAGAGCTTTTACTCCACTCTTACTCACTCCTTCACTCCCTCACTCAGTCACTCACCTCCAGCCATATGTTCAATAGGTGTGGCATGCTTTTCCTGCAGGGGCATCCCTACTGGTCCAGGAATGTTGGGCAGAAATTCATGTTGGTTCTTGCTGTGCTGCTGCTCACAGTGACCAGCCTCGTGTATTACCTCACAAAGTCCCAGGCCATCTCCTGGCATTTGTCTGTACACAGTATTCTGATTTCCATGGTCTTCACCCACATCCAAGATTTTTCCTTCAGTCAAGATATTCATACACTTCGAGAGAAGACTTCTTCCTAAATCTAAATAGTCAGTGTGCAGAAGCATAATACGGGATCATCTTCCTGACTTGCAGTTCTGTCTTATGTCTCTTGTTAACTGAAGGACTCAGGACATGCTGCTTTTGTTCAGTTCAAGTCCTATAAGTATTTTCAGACACTTACATGCCTAGTTATCTGCCATGTTAGCGTTCACATTTTAAGCTGGTTTTTCACAGGAAACATGATCTTGCAAAAATTACTACGTTTATCACAGTTTCAGATCATAATACGCTATGAACAATTGTGGAAGAAATTGCAATATTCACAGGTGATTCCTCTACTTCCAGAATTTTACTTTTTATGAATTTTTGCTCTGTCCATGCAATGCTGCCTTTGGCAAAATAGAGACTATTTTCTAAAATCTGGATTTCACTATGCAAGTACTTTTTGAGTATTCGTATTGTTTGTCATCACTTTTTTGCCTATGCCAGATGATGTAGATATATACTCATAACGAGATAATTTATCAAAGTGTAAGCCACTAACTCATTTCAGTGTTTAATCACCAAATAAAAATTGACTAAGCAAATTATAATTTAAAAAGAGCACAGAAATTGAAAAAGAAAATTTAAAAAATAAGTAAGTTACTTAATTTCAGAAAGATAGTTACATCTGGAAGTCAAGACTGAGGTTATAACTTGGTCTGAAGTGCTTAACCTTTTCATAAGAGCCCTTCAGGGCACTATTCTAACAATAATCATGAAGGATTCCCTATACTAAAAGGTATAACCAAGCTCATGCGTTCAGATTCAAGGGGTATAAAGGAATGGTTTGTGATAAAACAAATGTCAGCTTAACACCTATATATAAATTTAAATGCCATCATGACAAATTTACAAGACATTGCAAAATATTGCGTGGCACAAAAATTGAATTTTACAGGATTCTATTTTACAAGAAATTATTCCATGGAAATGTTCCATGTTCTAGACCAAAAGCAGTATAATTTTGTCTCTTAAGATGTTTCTAAGTCTTTTATTTTGACATTCTAGCACCCCGAATGCTGTGGTAAGCCAAGACCTCCGAAAACACAAGGCATTATACGGCTTATTGGTCTGAGAGTGAAAAATCCTGCCTGCAGAAAACACTGCAACTCCGTGAAAGCAATACTGAAAACAAAGGCTGGAGAAGGCTGACAGATGGATGGTTAATTTGTCTGATGAGGTTCAGTTCAGGTCAAATAGACTTGTGTGTATTCAGTCATCATAATATCTCTGAGGCAGACAGGCATCTCTCTGCTTGGCTTTTAATATTTCAGGGAGAGCTAATGAAGAATTTGTATTGTTCAGCATAGAAATGTGTGTGATTTCTCCATCTCATGATCATGTATTGGAAATGGCTAGGACAATTTCAGTTGCAAGGTCACTTAAAACATCCAGCCAACACCAGAAAATTTCAGGGAAACCACTTTGTTTCTATATTCTATGCCTTGCACAGCCTGAGAATTCTTGTGTCATTAATCACATATATATAGTCGCGTTCACAAATGGTTCTACGATCTAAATGTTTAGCATTGGGAATGCAGAGATCTGGTAATCTTCAGCGGGTGGAGGAAAGCACTTTTAGATACTGGCAATGTCTCTTTACAGGAAACAATAAAAGTTGTGCTGTTGCAGCATTTGTTTGCAACTCAAATTTCACTTTTCAACAGGTAGTTTACCTGACATAAAGTTCAACTGAAATTAATTACCACTGTAAACTAAATTGATTTTGAGTTTGTAAACATGTGCCGCAAATATTTCACACTTTCAAATGATGGGCATTTTCAGTGAATTATTATAATAAATTATTGATTATTACTAACATAAGCCAGATAAAATTAGTTTAGAACTGTTTATTATTTATCAGTCAGAATTGCTAGATCTTACAGCATTACATTTCTATCTATCATTCTATGACTTATATTAGCTCTTGGATACATATGCTGGCAGCATGAATGTATACAGCCCCTCTGGAATTCTTTTTTCTTCTCAGAAGACTTTATTAGCCTACTGAGAAAGTGAAGTCTACAGTGGGAGATGAGAGAGAAATATTTCAAGACAGAGCTTTATGTTGGAGTGTTCATTTACTCAATTACATATATGCATCATTTATGACTCATTCTTGCTATCAAGAAGTACATTTTACATTACAATTTTCAAGATCTAATTGTTGACCAAATATTTTAAAATCACTGTTGTCTTGAGTGTTCCTCCCTCTCTTCAAATTTGATGGCTTTGGATTTAAGGATTAGGAGGGGAAGAACACTGGGCGAGACAGTCAGCTTTGCCAAATACCTTCAGCTTTGAGGGGCATCTTCACCATTGCAGATTTGAATAAAGTTCCGCTCATAAGTGCATAAGTGAATGAATAGTGATCAAAGAAAATAAGAAGCTTACATCTGAAACAAAGCAAATCAATAAAGAGATTTAATTCGATTGTGTCATAATTTCATACTACTTATTTTTTACTGCTTCCTTGTTTCAATATATGTTTACTTGGCCCCTGTGGGAGGACATTTGTTTTTATGCTTTCTTTCACTTTCTGATGAACGGATATTGCATGGAGAACAAAAACACCAGGAAAAAACCAAAGCAACCCATAAACAAAGGCTTTCTTAGCTTAATTTCTGTGCAATAACATACAGATTATGAAGAACAACAGCAGCACAAACCATTAAGAGGGCTATCCTGAAAACTGGTCGAAAAGCAGAATCACAAACCTAATATCACATAAAAAAAGCCATGGCAAATTTAGAATTGTATTTTTATGGAAGAAAAAGAAAAAAAAGAGAGAAATATTTCAAAGCTGCATGCAGCAAAGTGATAATCAGTGATTGTTCACGTTTAAATTAAGGACATAATCTTATTAGATCTGATCTTAAAAGCCTAGCTTCTTCAGAGTTCTTAAGTAACACAAATTGTTTTATATGGGAATTCCGAGAAAGGAATTGTAACTAAAGAATGGATCGGTTCATGAGTAAATAAGTTTTAACCTCCAAAAGTGAACTAGAATAGTAAATCACAGATTGTTTACTTTTCACATAAAATTATTTCCACACTAGGCCTTCATACAATACATGATGTGAACTCCCAATGTCACAATTTTTCATAGTAGTTGCCAAACCCTGTACTCTAAAAGGACCAAAAACTCCACAAGAGAGAAACAAATTGCTTTGCAAAAAGCTTTTTAAAATCAATAAATCATACTAATAGTGTTTTTCATTATTTAGGTTTCTGAAAATGTCTTATTTTTAATTGTTCAGTGGACAGTAAATATGAACAACTGCGACCTGCAGATTGCTTTCCATAGCTACTTGAAATCTTCTGTGCATGTTTAGTCATCACCATCACATGGTATACGTTCTACTCTTGGTATAGCTGACAGCAAAAAGAGCAATAGAGAACAGCAAACAGCAAATAACAAATACATATGTCCATGTGTGAATGTCTTTCTTCTCATATGAGTAGGTATCTACAGAAAAAATGGTATTCTCCAAGCATCCCTCCAAGAAAAGTTTGTTCCTATAAATATTTACAGTTTGCAAAAAAAAAAAAATGAAGCAGGTTGGAAACAATTAAAGTAAACACTCATCTGGATCTAAACAAGTATTTGTAAACATTGTTTTAATACATTTCTGAATACTTCTTTACATACATAGCTTCCCCTTTATGCTTTCTAACATGCAGAAGAAAATAAAATGTAGGAATCATGGAGCTCTTAAACCAATTTTTTACTTTTTATTTCCCTTTTTCTATAAATGAAATAGAGTTAATGTTTACTGCAAGGGAACCGATTGGTTTTTTTGTTTTCATTCATTAATATTGTGTTTTTAAACCTGTAGCAAGTACATCATAGCTCTCTGTGAATATTATCATTATATTCTCTGATTGTTATGTGATACGGAAAGTAATCAGCTATCCAATTTTTGTTGAATAACGCAAAAAGACTGTCATATAAGATATAAGAAAGCAATTTCCTGAATTCATTGACCTTTCAATTGATATCATAACACAGCATAATCTCTAGGCATTTAAATTAGCAATGTAACTCAACGTAGACGGATAACAATGAAAGCTCAAGGGCTTGTTGCCTGAACAAGACCACAGCTCTGTAGCTAAAAGGGTAAATGTGCTTCATGTTTAGGGATGACCTTTAAGTCCCACAGCTGCCTATCATACGTCTTGTTAATTTGCCCTGTTGTTGGGTTCATCTGCTTATTTTATCTTTCTTTTTTTGTAGAAGTTTAGATTTCAGTCAGGTCTGACACTTGTGCCACAGGTGCAACACAGGTCTGTGTGCTTTGTCTTAATCTAGGCTCACAGATATCTGCCTGAGGAAAATGTTTGAACACTGAAAAAAATATTTATCTTAAAAACGTCATCTTTTAAATGAAAAATAAAATACAAGGGGAGTTTCGTATTGCTTTTCCTTTGACATATATATTTGATTATTAGTTTGATTGGAATCATCTTACATGATTTTAGCTTCTTTAAGGTTAAACATCCAGCCTAACTGTTTATACTCTGAAGAATCATCAGAGAGGAACTGGAACTCATAACTTTTTCTGGATAATCTAGTACCTAATCAAAGATGAGGCAAAAGAGTGTCTGCATAAAGATGTGTCGCCGTTTCTGTACTGAGGAGAAAGAGCAGCAGCCTCTCTCTCTCTGACAGCAGGCAGAAGAACTCAAAGACAAGCAGGGAGAATTCCAGGACAAGCTTTTAGAAGAGGTCACTGTTGAGATAAGAATTCAAGGTCTACAAAATTTTGTTTTTCACAATGCCTCTTCTATGTGCAATTATAGCCTGTCTGAGGACGTGAAAGTGTAAATGCATAATTTCCCTTGTTTGGACTCACAAAATTAGAGGTTTTCAGTTTGTGAGACTTTGCAATTAGATATACGTGTACAGACACTGGACCCACCTAGTAGGATCACAGTTCAGCTTAAGTCGTGTCCCATTAACACAGGGGAGATTATTTAATGATAAACAAAATTAAAACAAAGCAAAACAAAGCGAATGACTTCCTTAACCAGTCTATGAGCTCAAATTCCATAGCCATTGACTGGAAAACCTCTGGAAGAAACCTATGGAGTGTTGTTTGATGAAGGACAGGAAAATTTGATACATTGGTGTCCGACAGTGGCATTTGAGATGGGTTTGGGATTACTTGCCTTAGAGGCAAGTGCCATACTACTGAAAACCCTTGACACTGGCAAGAAAGATGGTAAGGATTGAATTCAAAAGGCGTTTGGACAAACATTCTTATCCTATAAGCCACTTCTTCTGGACATTCATAGCCATATTTTTGCTCCAGTTGAATTTATACCACTATTCCTGCTTTCTACAGATTGAAGTCTGATAATCTAATTAAAACCTATTCACTCAGTATTACCTACTAGTTAGCTGAAGATCTCAACAATTTTGTGCTGTAATAGCATAACACCCTGAATGAGCTGACAATACGTGATACTTAGTAGCCTGAACAGCAATACCAGAATGTTCCTCTTCCTAGAGAAACACAAGTTAACTGATAAAATTCAATTTAGTTTTTCTTTTAACTGGGGAAAGGACTATAGTTTTGTGTACACAAATCACTCTGTTCTTTTAATCTACTTTTTTTCCTCTCTGACATATAAACTTTTCTGAAATAAGCGGTAATTTTCAGGGTTTATAACATTCATTATCCCCTCTGCTTATCTTGTGTAGCAGGCTTGTGCTTTTTAAAAGGACATTTTTCTTCTTGTATTGCTGTTTACTTCTCACACAGTACTTTTACAGAGAAAATGTCACGTTGTGAAGTCTCCAGGTAACCTCCATGCAATGTTTTTTTTAACCACGACTTTATTTTACAAAAGGGCTTTTTAACAGCAAATCCAGATCAAAGCACTGCAGAGTTTAGAGACAAAACAAAAGTTCTACAGTAAGGAAAAATCAATGATCTTTCAAATAAATCAAGATTAAATCAAATCAAGCCAGTTTAACAGAGGATTTTAAAGCCAAACAGTGACTTCGCTTACCTCATAGCCAACCACAGGTACAACAGATCAGATGAATATAAAGACAGTAGTAAATACCCGTATCCTCTCCAATCTCATGTAATAAACAAACAAAAAGACATTGAGTTAGCTCCTGGCACCTTTATTGGCAGCTATTTGTTCCACAGGATGTCTTTCAGTGGGGCAGAACTAAAATTAGATGCTATTTTATAGAAGATGGCAGAAATTGGCTTTTACCGTCAATCAGCTATATCATTTTGCGTAACTGAGGTACTGGAAGTCAATAAACATATTGGAGATACCAATTAATTATTAGAAAGTCTAAATTGAAATTCAGTAAGCTGTTTCAAAATATGCAGGCCTTAATTACTTCCTTTTCCACAGAATACGTGCTAGATAATTTTTTAGAATAGTATGTCTCATTAAACACTATATTTATTCATCAGTCCTAGTGGGGTGAGAGGTTTATAGCACATAGTCAGCAGTAGAAGGAAAAATATTTGACTTGGACTTGTACATTTGTTCTTATAGTGTAAGTGATTTTGGCATTTATAAACTGGTTCTTGCTCTGGACTCTCTAAATCTCGGCTAAAATGCCAAGCTAGTCATCAGCCATCCATTTCCCTTTCATCCAAGTGCTCTGCCCAGCGTAGAACCTGACACATTAGAAATTGTGCTGATATTCTGCATACCCTCACAGTCTCAGTTTATTGTTTCAGTTGCCAGTTAAGCCTGGCTAATTTTGCATAAAATAGCACATCTGACTTATCAATTCAGTTATAAAATCTAAAGTGATAATCATAGCTGAAAAATGAAGTTTCTTTCTAAGCAACCTCCAACATTATTAGCAGGTAGCTAGCTCATAGCAACAAAATATAAAGATCCAACTGTCTGATAGTAGTTCAAAGTTTACGATCCATCTTGAGTAGTCTAATATCTTAAACTATAATGTTCAGTGTTTATCTTACAGGAGGGAAAAGAAGACATAAGTCCACGTTTCACCACTAAATATTAGTCAAATGTGCCCAGTGAATTTGCCAGACCTCCTAAAAACTGTCAAACAATGAAAAATATCAGAATGTCTTTAGCCACACAAAAATGTAGCACCAAATGTGGGATATATCTCATTTAGCTGTATTAACATAGAGCTGAAGCATTGAACTTTGAGCTAGATAGACATCCACTGTATGCTCAGTATCTTCCTGCAGCAAGGAAGAAAGAGGTATTAGAGACCTGACTTTAGCATATCAGAATGCAGTTAAGAAGAGTTCCTACTCCTCGTTGTGCAGTGTTAAAAGGATAAATATTTTTATCTGCTACTGATATTAATATATTTAGGAAGTATTTACATCTATCTCATTGGAAGGTAACGCCTCCAGTCACATCTCAAAGTTTTGCTTTGGAGTCTCCTCTGTGTCTTATGGGCCTAGAAAATACACAAGTATTTTGTGACATGGACCTTTTTATTTTTCCCAGCTGGACTCTGGGAAATTATATTTCTATAAAATAAATTATAAAGATCATTTTCAATTAATTTATTTTCATTCATCTGTATAGTTACTCCTTTTCAATCACTTCATCTTGTTAGTGTCTTAACAAAAGGAGAACTGAGACATCTTGACTGAGTACCAGGTGAGATGGGTCTTACTTTCATGTTTTTGCAGTTAGTTTAATATTTTGAATTCTCACAAGTCACTGTATGTTCTTATTGACTCTTACACTGCCTTTACAATGATTTGCTATGTGATTAGTGGTAACTCCAGGAGGACAAAAATCCTAAACTTCTTGCAGAAAATACAGTGATATTTGTCCCAAAACTTCTACTCTCTGGTGGTTTTTTCAGTTCAGTTTTCCAATGCAGATCATCTTCACAACAGCTGCACTAATAGTCAATACTCCATGCCAGGTCCTATTTTCTGATCCATAGAACACATTAAATCACTTTTACTCTCTAGTTTGCCAATTAGCTTTTTCCACTGGATGAGTTTTCTTCATCAATTAAAATTATTGGTGATCATCTAAAGTAATTTCCCTAGTTCATTGCCCCTGTTTCTGTGCCACTATTAAAGCTGGTACATTATGTCTTTACCAGCTGCCTTTTACCTGTCTACTGATCTAAACAGACCGATGCTGATATTTAAGTTACAATGATGGATCTCAGATGTGCTCAGTAAGAAATTTGGATCCATTCAGAATTTACTTTTTTGTTTCCTTTATTTAGATTCATAGAATCATAGAATGGTTTGGGTTGGAAGGGACCTCAAAGATCACCTAGTTCCAAACCCCCTGTCATGGACAGGGACACCTTTCACTGGACCAGGTTTCTCAAAGCCCCATCCAACCTGCTCTTGAACTCTTACAGGAATGTGAGTGGAGTTTTATCCACAACTTCTCTGGGCAACCTGTTCCTTTGCCTCACCTCCCTCACAGTACAGATTTTCTTCCTATCTAATCTAAAGTTACTCTTTTCCAGTTTGAAGTCATTTCCCCTTGTCCTATAACTACATGACCAGGGAAAAAGTCCTTCCTGAGCTTTCTTGTAGGTCCCTTTTATATACTGAGAGGCCACAATAAGGTGTCCCTGGAGTCTTCTTGTCTCCAGGCTGAACAATCTCAACTCTCTCAATCCATCTCCATCGGAAAGCTGTTCCAGCCCTCAGATCAACTTCGTGGCCCTCCTCTGGACTCCCTCCATCAGGTCCAAAATAGTCCTTATTATTTTGGGGGTCCCAGAGCTGTATAAGTGAGCTGAGACACAGGTTGGGTCTCATGAGAGCAGAGGGGCAGAATCATCTCTTTCAATGTGCTGATCACACTGCTTTTGATGCAGCTCAGGATATGGGTGGATTTCTGGGCTGCAAGCACACATTTCTGGGTCATGCCAAGTTTTTCACCCACCAATATTTCAAAGTCCTCCTCCTCAGGGCTGCTCTCAATCCACTCACTGGCCAGCCTGTGTCTGTGTTTGGGATTGCCCTAACCCCAGTGCAGGATCTTACATTCGAACTTGTTGGAATTCATGAGGTTTGCACTGCCTACCCCTCTAGTCTGTCAAGGTCCCTCTCGATGGCATCCCTTCCCTCCAGTGTGTTGAATACGGCACCTAGCTTCATGATGCCAGCAAAGTTGCTGAGAGTGCATTTAATGACACAGCCTGTGTCACCAACAGAGACCTTAAACAATGCTGGTCCTAATACCAAACCCTGAGGAGGATCCCTCGTCGCTGGTCTTCACTCAGACATTGAGCTGTAGACAGCAACTCTTTGAGTACAACCATGGATTCAACTCCTTGTCCACCAAGTGGTCCAACCATCAAGCCTGTCTCTCCAGTTTTAGAGACGAGGATGTCATGTGAGCCAGTGTCAAATGTTTTACACAAGTCCAGGTACATGACATCAATTGCTCTTCCCAACACTGTAGCTCCATCACAGAAGACCACGAAATTTGTCAGGCACTATTTGCTCCTAGTGCAAATATATATATATACATATATATATACACATACATACATACATACATATATATATATATACATTTATTTATTTATTTATAAAATTAATATATATAAAATAATGCATATTTAAGTCAGAATTCTATCAATTTCTGGTTCAGCAAGACAGAGTTCATCCTGAAACTTAAAAATAAGCACTAGAAAACACATCTACCAAAGTAATATAATTATCTAGGACAGCAGAACTATTTTAAAAGAAACCATGTAGATGGTTTTTAGGAATTTGATCACAGCTTTAAGGTTAGACTGTAGCAGCTAAGCCACACGTGGTGGGTTGAACTTGTCTGGATGCTAGGTGCCCATCAAGTTTCTCTATCACTCCTGCTCCTCAACTGGACAAACAGAAAAATACAAGAGGCTCATTGGACAAGATTAGGACAGGGAGAGATCACTCAGTAATTATTATCATGAGCAAAACAGACTCAGTTTGGGGAAATTAATTTAATTTATTACCAATCAAAAGTCACAGTAGAGTAATCAGAAATCAAACCAAATCATACAACACCTTCTTTCCACCCCTCTCTTATTCATGGGCTCAACTTAACTCAGGACTTCTCTACCTCCTTCCCACCACAGAGGCACAGGGGGACAGGGACTGGGGGTTGTGGTCAGTTCATCACGTGTCTCTGCCACGTTTGTCCCACAGGAGACAGCTCTCTATGAATTTCTCCAGTGTGAGTCCTTCCCATGGGCTGCAGTTTTTCATTAACTGCTTCAGTGTGGGTCCCTCCCATGGAGCGCTGCCCTTCAGGAACCAACTGCTTCAGTGTGGATCACCTGTAGTGTCATGAGTCCTGCCAGCAGAACTGCTCCAATATGGGCTCCTCTCTCCACAAGGCACAGATCCTGCCAGCAGCCTGCTCCGTGGGGTCCGAGTCTTCGCTGGGCCAATCCACCTGCTCCAGCATGGGGCCCTTCATGAGCTGCAGGTGGATATCTCCTGCACTGTGGACCTCCATAGGCTGCAAGGGGACAGTCTGACTCTTCATGGTCTTCGCCATGAGCTGGGCAATCTCTGCTCCAGCACTTGGAGCACCTCCTTCCCCTGCTTCTTCACTGACCTTGGTGTCAGGACTGTTTCGCTTACATACTCTCACTCCTCACCTTTGACTGAAGTTGTGAACAGGATTTTCTTCCCCTTCTTTTCTATGTTATCACGGAAGTGCTACTGCTAAGGCTGCATAACTCAGTTTTGGCCAGCAGTTCTATTGGTCATAGAGGAAGCTTCTGGCATATTCTAAAAGAAGTCAGCCCTGTAACACCCTCTGCTATTGAACCCATATAACACTCGTGCAATACACCACAGTACTTCAGAGCAGAATAATTTTCTTCTATTTTCCTAAACAGAAAAATAAACAGACAAATAAACAGATGGATATATGGCCTGATTTTTCATTGCAACTGAGCACCAAAGATGTAACACGATGTCACTGGAAGTCTTGAATGTGAACTCTTAGATTGTTACACAGGCACTGGACCCCATTAAAAAGGCTGTATAAATACTAAGTCACTCAAAAACATAAGGCCTAAAAAGTTACGTGTCTGATGAGTAGTGAAATACATTCAAACATTGAATTGTGTACCTCCTTCCTACTTATATTGAATGAGACCTGAAATTCGCAGCAGCCAACCTGGTAGTAAAACGGTAACAAAACATAAAAACGGATTTGTCAGACCCTTCTCACATCAACTTCCACAGCTCAGTGTAGGATACATTTTTATTCACCTCAGACAGGGGTCTAAAATTTAAAATTCCTTCAGGAGCTTAGGGACCTAAGTGATGATTTTAGACATGAGCAAATGATCACTGTTTCTCTTAAATACAATTCAGGATATACTCTTATACCATATCTTTATGTCAAACTTTTTATCATATCCATATGCCATACTCTTAGCATTAAATTAGTAAAGTGGTTTGTGACCTTATATTCATTTTATGCTGAATTATTAGTTTTTCATAGAATCATAGAATTTTTTCGATCGGAAGGAAACATTAAATGTCAGCTAGTCCAACCTCCCCTGCAATAATCTGGGACATCTTCAGTTAGATCAAGTTTTTCAAAACTCTGTCTAACCCGACCTTGAGTGTTTCCATGTTTTTAGTTTTTAATATATTGCATCCTATTTCTCCCTGCAACTCCCTCATCCTTAGGTTGAATGTAGTGTAAACAATGTGAAAGAAAGGAGTAAGGTCTCTGTCATTGGTCAGCTCAATTTTTCAGCACATAAATAGGATTAATCTTTACCAGGATGATAAAAATTAGCTCAAGATTTTCAATAATTGCAAAGAGGAAATAGAAATGAGAGCTGAAGCATTTTCACACTGTGACAAACCTTATTGCATGTATTTGAGATATTCTAAGAATACTTAGATTTTATTAGTGTCCTGGGGTGACTATATGGTCTAATATCCCCATCATCTGTTCTTTTACCCACGAATGGGCCCTGTGCCTTTAAACTACATCCGGGAGCGAGGGAAGGAGAAGCGGAGAAAAGCGGCGGCGCGCAGTTTGTTTAGAAGAAAAACCTCACTTCCGCCCCCGGAATTCCTCTGTCGCTGGACTGTGCAGCTGCACGGGATCAGGGAGTTTTTGTTTCTTCTTGCTTTTAAGTTTTTTCCCTCGTTAGCTTAGAAAAAGGGTTTCTCAGACTGTGCTGTTCAGCTCTGCCCGGCTCTGGACTGACAGACCCGAGTAAACCCAGGGGAGCCCACGCTGTGTGGCCCCACCGGGGCCCGAGCTGCCCTGCGGCCTGGACGCCGGACCCGAGCTCCGGAGAGAGTGAGAGCTGGGACACACCCACGGAAGGACTCTGTTCTCTGATTTTACCATCTCTTCAGAGCAAGAGAGGTTTATTGTTCCCTATTATTCGTTTTCATGCTTGTGAATACTTTGCTTGTTAAATAAACAGCTTTTTCCACTTTTCTCCGAGGAGATTTTCTCCCGAACCCAGAGTGGAGGAGGGGCTGCTAGAACTTGGCCCTTTAGAAGAGACTTCCTCTGGAAGTTTCTTTCCAAATATGTCCCAAACCAGGACAATTAGGTTGCCTTATCATGTTGCACATTCCCAAAACGTGAGTATCAGCAGCTGCCGGTTTCATTTCCCTGTAAAAATTCTATATTTGACTAGTTCATGATGCAGACCATTCAGTCTCCATATATTTTTAAAATGGAAACTGGTTTAGAGATCATGTCCTAGAATATATTGTGAATCTACTCTAATATGGAGAAGAGAGATGGAGAGATATATATGGAAGATAATATGCAATGGAAGATAATATGGAATGGAGAGTCTGGTCCTAATGTCACCTATCAATTAAAAACCTACATATACTTTAATGGCTCTCAATGTAAAGCAAACTTTGACTATTCTATAGCACTTTGCATCCGTCTGTCTTAGAGAGTTTAATAAACATAAATATGAGAAATACTTCTGACAGGTAAGAATATCAAGGCACATAAAAAAGGAAACCAGCAATACTAGTTGCTGGGATAAACCCAGATGCCCAAGTCCCATCCTAGAAAACAGATCTTATATATGTTAAAAAGAAAACTGTTTAGTCATATAATGTCTCTTAGTAGTGAATAAAAAGAAGCAGATATGCTGAAAAATTTTAATGCCCGTTTTACAATGAATTGAGTCATGTCCTAATCTCCATTGACTATATCAACCAGATTTTATTGGCTATGAAGAAAGACCTTCATAAAAAGCTCGGACAGACATATCTAAACTCTATACTTAGTGAGACAAATCACACCTAAACACTTGGAAATCGTTATGCAAGGCAGACGCTTTTTAGCTTCATTCCTTTTTCCTAAAAAAATTAATGAAAGTAATTGTAAAACTTCTCTTGTTTTCTTGAAAGCTTTGTATCTTTGTATCTCCTAGGGGCTTTTTGCTGTTTTTCTTTTCGAAGGTGATGGGCTGGGGGGGGTTGTTGGTTTTTTTCATTTCTACCAGGAAATGAATAACCTAGGAAAACCTAGACAAAAGAAAAGAGGATAGTATAGCAAGGTAATTTTTGATCTTTCAGTAGTGACTGGATATATTTTTTTCACTTAAGCCACTTATAAAATTATTTTATCTTGCTAGATAGTTATAACAACTAATTAATTTTATTATTACTGCTGCTTGCTCCTCTTTCTGTATGCTCCATTCCTCTTATATATTTCCATACATGCAAATATCAGCCTATAATTTCTCTCTGCACCATGAAACTAATATCCTGTGATGGAATGCTAATTTAATTGAACTTACTTCGAAGCGGATGTTGAGCTGTCATTTCAACCAAAGATTCAATAAATCTTGTCTAAATACTGTGTAGTTTCTTAAAGAATAGTCTTTGCAAGCTCAAAAACCTCTTCATTAATTTATTTTGATAGGTTTAGACATCACAAGAGAACTCTTTGTTGCAAACACTTATTCAAATGTAAGTTGTCATGCTAGGAGAAAAAAGTACACCTCAATGATTATGTTCTTTAGTTCGGTGTTTCCAAGGATATGTGAGTTATAAAGGGTCAATATCCATCTGGTACTGAGGTACATGACTAAATAGAAAGGTTAGATTTCAGAACTAATTATTGTACAAGTTATTTGTAACTAGGCCTCTACAAAACACTAATTAAAAAAAAAAACACAAACAAACAAACAAACAAACTTCCACAAATTGGACTCCTGTTATATGTGTTGACAGAAGCATTATTTGTATACTGAAATTCTCATTTCTAACAGCAAGACCCAAAAACTTCCTAGGAAGATTTTGCATGATGCTGCTCCATAATGGTAGAGATCCCCTGTCCTGGTAGAGTTGTCTAGGACCAGCTGGCTAGCTTTATCATTAAAGCGTATCTGACTGACAGCACCATCTATTCATGAGTCTTGGAAAGGTCAACAAGATGCATCTGGAACACATATTTGCAACTGAACTTCTGCTTGAAAGGTGAATTAAAATAATGGAACTGTAAATAAGAGGATGCCACAGAATATAAATGAGAAAGAAACTCTGAAAGACTTCTGACGAGGTTCTTTTAGGACAGGAAAATTACTTGTACCTGAGACAATTATAAAAGAATAAATTTCCAAATTTTTCTGACTAAATCAAGCCTCTGAAACCTGGTGTTTATCTTTCCAACTTTTCTGGCACAGCTACGATGAAATGTCTCTCCTGTACAACACCTATAATTACAAAATTTTTGATGTTCAATGTTATTGCCTAAAATAGACAAAATTGTTAGAATAAGATACTTCTTTCCCAAACAATAAGAAAGACATTTTCAGAATACACAGACTTCATAACTGAAAGGCTACCATGAAGAAGTTGAAAGTTTCCACCTTAAAGAACAGTAATTTGAACAGCAATCAGAGGAGAGGATGATCTGAAATACTGGTAGATTACAGACACATCCAGGATAAAGAGCCGTCTCTGATCCTCTAGCAACAGTATGAGCAGAAAATAAAATTATTAAATTTGTGGGGTTGTTTGTGTCTGTGACCAAAGAAACACCATAACGATGAGTTGGAAGCAGACTCCCAAGAACGATGGAGTAAATAGGGGAAAATAAAAAATAACCCAGAAATGTGCATTAGCATCACTATCACATAAAGGCTACTGTTTTCTAGGCTTCAAAATTGCAGTTATGCAAAAAGACAACTTTCAGACTCACTCGCACAGAACCTTGAGTGTCAAGGCAAAGGTGAACAGGAGTTCCAATACCTCCTATGAAAACTGAATAGCAAGCTGTTTATCCTCACTTCATCTGCAATGTGAATCAGCCCTGACACAACTTAAATCTGTGATCAAAGGCGGTGTGTGAACCAAAGTTATTAGTGGTATATCTGAACAGAGTACAAACAAATCTAAGTATTTCCCCCAGGAGTTTACCCAAAACAATACAGAATATAAACTAATACTTTCCAGCTCTAAATATTACAAAACCCCACCGAGGCTTTATTACATGTGTAAAAGATTTATCATGTGAACATTAGAATGTTGATGCCTTAACTTGTCATTTTCATTGATTATTATCCAATTTTCACAGATTATTATTGATTGAAAAAACAAACGAATACTTGAGTTCTAGAAACAATACGTTATGTTACATTGTGTTACACTTACTATATTTGTTATAGATATTGTATTATTTGACACAATTACATCTTTGGATGTGTGGATCTTTTACATTATCTGTACTAACATATATGAAAGATTTTTGTTCTTGTCTGTTGCAAACTACTCTTGAAATACCAAATATTCATAGTCTTTCAATACTTCAAACACCAAAGCCTAACAAAGCTACATTTAATTTTTTTCTGTATTCTTTTTAAGTGTCGGCAATTAAATTCAAGTCTACTCAAGTTAAACATGCTTCAGGGGAGCACAGATTTAGATGGCTTTAATGGACTCTGGATTTCATATATTGATATACTTTTCATTAGCACACTAAATATTGATGCTACCTTACACTGACATAAAGAGATAAACTTTTCTAGAATACAGCTGACTGTGAATCAGGAGTTTTCAGCTGTTTCTAAACTGTGGTGAATATCATGCTGCATCCTATGGACCCAGTGCCTTCACTTTTCACATAATTACTCTCATGTCAGCTCTGTCCTTTTTTCCAATAATTCCAGCTCATTCTAATTGCACCTTCCACTAAAATGAAAACCACAAGCCGCTCCCTTCCCCCCCACTCCCTCTAGTGAGAGATACAAAAGGCAGAGGTAAGAACAATATATGGCAAACAGCAATAAGATAAGAAAACAAACAGTAACAGCATCATCATGAATAACAAAAAGGAACAAAACTAGGGTGATTTACATGCAAAAATGGTCACCGACCAACCTGGTGCCACGTGACTCCCAAGACAACGACAAAATGGCAAGAGATCCTTTGCAGGCCACCTTTCTCCTCCTGACATAATCCACATCCCCCTCCTTCTCAGAAGTGAGAATCCCTTACTTCCGCCCCGTGGCAGTTACAGGAGGTGGTATAGAATAACAATCTAGAAATGCCCACACGCTTCCAGGCTCTGGCCCCTCACAGCTAGTGTGAAAAAATGAACTCTGTCCCAACAAGAACAAGGACACACCTTCACAGTTAAAAACTGTTTGTTGACATTCAGAGAGAGCCTCCTGTGCTTCATTTTGTGATACAATATAAAAATGGTAGATCAGCTAGGAAGTAGAATTTGGACAATGTGTGCTTTTGTAGGGAAACTGAGTTGCAGCATATACAGGTGTGGTTCATTTACCAAAGGATTTCTGAGTAACCTTGCAAATGACAACACAGTCCACTGAAAAATTATAGCAGCTCTCCAGCTGTTTAATTTAGGATATGATAAATGGCATGCTGTTTGGATTTCTCTGCAGCTAGAAGAGATGAGGTTCAAAATCAGGTTGAATATCTGTCTGCTCTTTCAGTAATTTCACAGTAGGGTTATCAGAGACTATTCAGTCTAGACTAATTGAAGGAAAGTTCATTGCTGTTGGAAATAGGTATCTGTGAAGTAATGTTTCATTTCAACCAGGAAGACAAATTGTTGTGTGTCTTACACTTGAAATAATTACAGTAACCCCTCTAGAGAAAGGAGGTAATATATGAGAATACTCAGTTAATTGTGATCCATGATATGTTATCCCTCTGAAGCTTAATATAACAGGAACTACATGAAAGATGTTTGAGAACTGTGATGTCATTCCTTACCAACTGCAGGAGTACATAACAAAATAAAGTCATGGCTCACTGAGAACAAACATTTTTAGTCTTGGGAGTGGCAAAGAGTTCTACAGATTCTTTTTTTTCCATAACATTATATCAATAAGGAATAATCATTACTATATTTTATGAAAGCCTAGAACATACAGTCTACTTGTATCTTTAATCAGTTAACATCAGTTAGGGTATCAACAATCTGAAAGCATGATACCTTTGAAGAAAGTATATGGAAGAGAAGTACTGATTCACCACCTATTGCAACAAGGGTAGATTGCACATCCTAGGCTATTTCCAAACCAGAATTATATGAGGCTTTTCATACTTAGAAGTAAAACCATTCTGAAGGGTTTGAAGAAATCTCTTTCCACCTTTATGAAAATCTTTGTTTAGAAGCGTCAATGCGTATTTTCACACAATGATTGAACTTTCACCCATCAACAACCAGTAGTTTGAATAACTTTCATAATCACCATCTAAAACAGATTTTATGTTTAGTATCCCTTCATAAGCTCATACCTTCCAAATGCTTTCACTCTCCATAGTTAGATGCTGCTATTTATGGGTATCAAGATGAAAGAATGGGTGATCTTCTATGTTATTTTCAGATTTATTTCAAAACATCTGAAATGCTAACCAAACTAATAGATATATAA
>VZTF01007972.1:791677-837147 GCA_013397755.1 Cnemophilus loriae | reverse complement strand
ATATATATATATAATATAAATAATAACCAAACTAATAGAAAGGCATTTTCTCAGGAATATATCTCTGCTTGAAATGGCTGGTTCCAAGCACTAAACAAATATACAAAGTAGCACAAAGTAATAGTGATCTATTATTTGTCTCCATTCTGCATATTTTTGTAATCTTTACATAAAGCAGAATGAGATAATTTAACTCTAGCTGTCTGATCCTTGATCCTGATTGCAACAGAGTCCAAGAATTGAAGAAAGATTTTCTACCAGAGATAGCAATTATAACATAAAGAAAGTGCAATATTTCAGGAAAATTCTAATCTGCTCAGTTAGGGCAGGTCAGACTGTATTGCTACAGCTGCTGGAAGGAACAGTAACACAAAAGATGTTTCACAGTTTCAAAATCAGGTGGTTTCATTGCTTAAACTTGGCCAAGAAATAACAAAAACTTACTGCCAAATATAGAGAAAATCATGGATGCACATCTGGGTCTTATTCAAATATCAATTACAGCTGTGTAAATTAAAAATAACTTGATCAAAGTCATTACATTTAGAGCAATTCAAAAACAATGTAAGGTTAGAATTAGGCCAATCTCTTAAAAAATATTAAAATATATTTAGAAGTAGTATGTCTTGCATAGATTTTTTTTTTACTCCTCTTGTCTACTTTCCTAAATCCCAAAGATATTTTAGTGTAATTTTTATTTAATTCTAACTCATGCCATAGTACAGATGAAACTTTTTTTTTAAGCTATGCAATTCTAAACCAGCTGGGAGACAACATATGCTTGCTTGCTCCTTTGAAGCAGATTTTAGTATTTCATGGCTCAAAATTATATAAATAGTAATTTTAACTCTACATGAGACATGCTAGAGGTCAGGTAAAGACAAATACCCAAGCCAAAAATAAAGAAATTACTTCATTTCACCTGAAAACATATGTTTATATTACATTTATGCTTTAATCCCCACTTGAATACTACCCATTCAGTTCCAAAAACTGCTTTTAATGACTAACAAGTGTTGGCAAGTTTGCACCACTTCCCAATTCGATATAGCCAGTATAGTCATAGACACTTCTAAAACGTGGGAGAAATGATGCGATGGTCCATATTTAAATTATCTTTGATCTTTGGTAAAGAGTTATTTTGTATAATTACAACAAGATTGACTAAGCTCTCCAGTAACTGAAGACCCCTACTAAAAACTCCCTGCATAAGTCCAGAGAGTACATCAACCGTCTTTGTTGTAGTTATCCACAAATGTTTTTGCGTCCTTTCAAGTGATTAGTCTTTCAACATGTGCACACAGGCTATATTCCAATGCAAAAAATTGATTTATTCTCTTTCACTCCTTAGCTTACCCTAAATCAGTTAAACAGTTAATTAGTTTATTATTGAAGTGGAACTACAGTAACAGTTGCAGTACAGTTAGCTCTGAATTGTAGTAAGATAACTTACAAAGGCTGTCTTTCATCCCTCAGGGTGGGGATTACAAAGGTAGAGATTCTTTTTGTGCATAACACTGCCTAAATTATTCTGGCCGTTGTTCAGTATTTCAGAAATAGAGAAAGAGTTATATCTTTTAAAAGTATACAGTTAGTACCTAGTTCTAGGAAGACAAATTCTGTTTTTCTAATATGAATTAAAGAGCAGGCATGTGGCTTCCATTCAGGCTTCGCCAAATGATTTTTATCTTTTCTGAGGTTAAACTGCTTGCCATAATTAATGCTGCCCCCAGGTAGTTGTAACTTTTATAAATAATATTCAGCATGCGATAATAGGTCTCACTGGCCACGACAGCAGCATGAGGTCACATTAATACAGATTAAATGGTCTTGAAAAAAATTTAGTATTAAATCTATCTTTTCAGCTCTTTTCTCTATCAAATAACCCTTTAGTAGAAATAGGAGAGAAGAAAAAACCTGTCAAATCCAGATAAAGTGTGTCATCTTCCAATTGTCTTGAATTGCCGAAGTGGTACTCATACGTATTCATATCTTTATTTTAATGGATCAGGTTTCATCTTTCAAATGCTGTAAATCCATAATAAGGTTTTTGAATGCAGTATTCAAAGTATTTGCTGGAGTACACCTTATTTAAATGGCTGCTCATACAGCCAAAACACTTGTTCTACTGTCTTCTTGGTTTCAATGGTGTGCATGTCACTGTTCTTTACAGTCCATCTCATCTCATCTCGTCTCCTCTCATCTCATCTCCTCTCATCTCATCTCATCTCATCTCATCTCATCTCATCTCATCTCAGGCACAACAATATAAAATTAATAATACTAACTTTCAATTTGCTCTTTTTACTCTATCTGAAAACACAAAGCTAGGGTAAAGAATCTTGTTTTCATCCCAGTTACAATGTAAATTGAAGAGCTAGTAGATGTGTAGACAGAGTTTTTGAACAGTTGTAGAGGTTTTCCCAGGCCAAAAAGAAGAACATGGTACATACCCAGTATATGTAATATCTGTCAAGAACACAGATGATGTCTATGAGTCACTACTGAAAGCTGTCATTTAAACCATGCTCAAATTTTACTCCAGAGACAGCTAGCTCTCTCAGAACACAGAAAGCCCAGGAGTAAGACAGCATGAGTGTAATTTGTACGGTCAATGGACCAATCCCCTGGAGAAAAACTAGGAAAGAAACTGACCATATGAACACGTTGATTTTTTAATACTTTGTCATCGTGCCATATCTGCTAACTTGGAATTTAGGACAGTGTTTAAGATACCAATATAAGCAAAGTCAGTGACCAAATTAGAATGAGAAATCTGGTGGGTCTCAAGAAGTTTCAGTTACTTCGGCTAATTGATGAGAAAATTTGTAACTCTTCTGAAGGCTGAATGGCTGCACAATCATCTCTCCCAGGAACGGAGTAAAATTCCACGTCTACTCAAAGTACAAGACACAGATAACATCTCTTGTTTTCTCTAACAGAAATATAGAGAAGTTCGAATGTTTTTCTAGATACAAGTGTGAATATAACATAATATTCATAAATATTTCTACTGCTGGAGTGTGAAAGAGAAAATCCATAACACTGAAAAATTCAGACACAAGAAATCTATGACAAAACTACCTACACAGCATAAACTATGGACCAAGTTAAGACCTCATATCTCATTTCCAGCCCTCAATACGTCTACATAACCTCATTTCCCACGTTAGAGTTTTATCTCCATTATGTTCTCAAGGGTTTTGAAAGAACAACTTCATAATCTAACCTAGTACTCCTAAATCACTTATTTAAAAATTATTAGCAGCATTGCTTATTAAATAGTTCTTTTCTTCTGTGTAAGTAGGATTTTGCACTGTTGATAATCATTGTACACCCACAAAAAGTGGGACATTTAACCATAGTAGCCATGTAGGCATCATTTCAGTAATGACTCATTCCACTGCTCTGGTGTTCTGACCTCACTGTGCCTCCCTAGATCAAGTTTGGCATTATGACACTGATATCTTAAACACTAACAGCCCTCTTGAGACCAATTGAGGCAGCTTGGGATGATCTCAGAATATTAAACATCCACATCTTGAATAGCTTCTGATTCATGAGGAGGATACTTCCAACAGTCAACCATTCTCCTCCAAAGCGAGCTCTGAGTCTCAGAGGTAGTTAACAAGTGAAGAAGGAGCATAGAAGCCAGAAAAGCTTGAGAATGCTTTGTATGACGCTTGGCCTAGTTAATGTTAGTGATTATGTTATGGGTCAACAGAGCAGTCACTCACAAATTCACAATGCTTTGATTTTTTTCCATGAGGATAGGATTGCTTTGTTAGTTCATTCTTACAAAAGAAATAAAAAAATAAATAAATTTTAAAAAAAAGGTGCCCTTCAGGGGACAGTTAGTTTATTCATTATATTGGTAGAGACAGAAAATATCAGTTTTCCAACCTTTCTTTTACATAGTTTTAGTCCTTGAACAGAATGAAAGCTGCAGTATACTTGCCTGTGTACTAATAACAAAGACATTACCATTAAAATATAGAAGTTAAAGCTGGATAAAACCAAGAAGTCTGGCAGTTGTTCAGACATAAAAAGCTACAAAGTAAAAAGAAGAAGATTGAAAATATTTTGTCTCATAACCAGATATTCTACAGTTTTTCAAATTTTATGCTAAATCATAGAAAAATTCTTCAGTACTCTGCTGTAGAATATTATTAGCTCATGGTCTTTAAACATCCCAGGAGGTTGGTAGAGTCCCTTTCACTTGTTAGCTCTCTAAAACTTTAAATTGTCTTATCACAATAATAAACTAAACCTCAGTTTTAAGTGCTTTTATAGAAACGAATGCCTGAAAGGATTATAACGGGTTTTAAAGGCAGTGACCTCTTGACCATCCATTTGAATCTAATTTGGCTAAGTAATAGCAATAAACTGTTGCAATCCAATGAATATTTAATGGAATAAATAAAATTACATGTGCATTGTTATTTTTGATTAATGATTTAAATCTGATTCTCTTTGATTCTTGAAAAAATTTATATTTCCATATTACCATTTATATGCAAATACATTTTAAAAATAGGTCTATTACTTTCTAAATCAGGCCGTTTTAGAAGAAATGGAGGCAAAGAGAGTGTGATACACTAAAGGGAGATATGTATCTTATTTTCTTTATACACCAATGTTTCATAAACAAGTTCTGAGTGCTCTACAACTGAGTAGTAAAGGTGTAATAATGAACTCTTGCCTTTCCTCAAATTCTATAAGATAGCTAATAGATATATTACAGGAAAAAGCCTTGTGACAGAACAAGAATAAAAAAAAAGAGACCGCTCCTTATTCTCTTTTCACACCTCTTCATCCAGCTGAAAAGTAACCTTAAATTAAACCAATGAGTATGCTTAGTATGTAAGCCATAAATAATTCAGTGTCCAGTCTTGAAGAGGTTGTCTTTTGAGGATCAGATATTCCAGGTATTACATCAGTGTCCTTTCTAAACCGTATTCTTGAATAGATGAGAGTAACCAGACAAGCAGTTAATCCATCTATTTATGGCTTTGATTGGGACAGTTAACAGACATCCTCAAAGAAACGTACTAATTATTGATCTGACTCTTCTCAGTATGAAATTTCAATACCACTGACTGAGGTGATGAATAAAATCACATGTCTATAAGATTTAAAATTGTACTTTTGGAACCTGGCTGGTGCTCCAAAAAATGTCTATGTAACAAAACAAAGCCAATAAATTTGGTTCTCAGAAATCTGAGCAGATCAATGGTTTTGAGATTTTGCTTCAAATTAGCTGAATCCCAAGGCGACTACCTAGCCTCTTTTTAGTAGTTTATTTACATAAACAAAAGTTTTGGGGATTTGCTCATACTGGTCTGAGTGCTGCTGTACTCAGCCTTATTAACTCTCATGTTTAAATTATAACACATAAAGAATGTTCATAATTAAGCAGCAATTTCTTCTTAGCTACTGTCATTGTGTGCAATTTTATCCTGCACAGAGATGTCAGAGTAAGACATTTTTCCTCCTGAATCATTATGTTTATGTAGAGCGGCTGTTTTCCATATGATAACAGTTGCTAATTTTGGAGATCAGAAATTAAATATATGTCTATTTTTACTGCCTAGAAATCACCTGCTACAGAAAAAGTGCTTGTAAAATGAAACTGTTTATTTTGAAAAAAAAGGTAATTATAGGACAACAATAAAAAAATTTTTTTATTAAATTCTGTTATTGTCTGTCATGATATAGTATTTTCATATACTAATATATTCTATGATTTTCAGATGAGGGAATTATTAGCTATACCTTTGATACACCAAACTAGGAATTCAGTTTGGCTATTTCTTTTGAGGCAATATACCATTAAATACTTCCACTGAAGAGCTTTTCTAACAAGAATTTCCAGCTGAGAGGTCTTAGAAAGGGATTTTATTTTTTTTCTTAATCAAATATAAAACCCATCTATACTGAAAGTAAATGTTTTAACTTTTTATGTAAAAAGCAGAAAGATAATTTTTGTTAATTGAAATGTATAGATAGTTCCTGCAACTAGAACAATCATGCCATGACATTTAAAAATTCAAAAACCTGAATTCTTCCCTTTCACTTTTCAGAGATTTTTCGCTTTCTTTTACAAACTGGAAGAAAAAAAAGAAATTTTAAAAAACCCTCAAAATCCGTCAGTGCTTTAGTATCCTTCTTTTAAAAATGTCAAAGAATTATTTTTTTTTTATTTTACAGGCAGTAATGAAACCCAAGTTGACAGATATTGCCACTATAACATGTCTTCTATAGTCATCTCAAGTGAATGCTTGATCATTCACACTCTTATAGTTCCAACATAACTCAACATATGGTAGGATATTGTGACACACTTGCATGACTCATAAGTCAGGGAGCTGATATGTAAAGCAAGAATCAAAGATCACAGTCGCTCCTCAAGAAGCACAGGGGACATCGTAAGGGGTTTTTTTAAATTTATTTTGTTTTCCTAGGCAATTTGATTCCAACAAAGCTATTCAGGAACTGCCAAGATAATAGAGCTTTAGTTTACCATTGCAACCTTGGTTATAACAAAAACTCTGACAAGTCTCAGTATTTCTTCTTTTTTCTCTGTCAGAAGAAGACGGTTGATCACTCATAGCCTGCATGCAACTAACTTCTTACTTCCAAGCAGCTGTTTAAGCACTGACATAAAATGATTTTACTAAGCTAAGCTTTCTTAAACATCCTGGGTCTCCTGCTTTTGCAGCAAGAAATTATTTAGAGTCATGAGTTTTGTAACTCAAGACTGAATCTTAAATAACTTTAAAAATAAACCTTTTAAATTGCATAATTACATTTATTTAGCCTTGAGAATGGCGAATTATGTTGTTTACAAATCAGCTATGATAGACCAGTTATGATTTCCTACAACAACCTTTTAAGGTATACAATATTAACCAGTAACCCACAACATTAAAATTTCTAAAATATTTTGTTTTACAAATCATGTAGTTCAAAAATACTGAGGGCTATGATATAGTAGCCATCATTATTAAGGATCTGACTGATATTTTATTGTCAAAAAGGACAAATTATTAAAAGATTTCAAGAACTCCTTTTCCTGCTGGATGGTGTTTTCTAAAGTAGAAATCATTCTCCTCCAGAGCCTCTCCAGCTGAGCCCCATCTTTCTTGAGAAGTTCTTTTTCTACCGAGACTTTGCTTAGGTCAGGCATTGCAGAATATTTACTTAATGATGGTGACAGTAGGATTGAATGTTTATTGGTAAGAATCAGGGGGAAGGGCGAGAAGGTAGATATCATGGTTGGAATCTATTACAGAGCCAACCAGGATGAAGAGGCAGAACAAATATTCTGTAAGCATCTGTAAGAAGTCTCACTATTGCTTCTTCTCATGGGGCACTTCAGCATACCAGGTGTATGCTAGAAATACAATACAATAGAGAGGAAATAGTCTGGAGTATGTGGAAAATAACTTTCTGATACAGCTAGCTGGGGACCCAACCAGGGAAGACATTCTGCTGGATCTACTGTTTACAAACAGTGAAGGACTCGTCTTTGATGTGACGGTCCTGAGCAGAGCAATCCTGAAATGATAGTTTTCCATTCTAGAAGTTAGGAGGGGTGCTAACAGGATTTCCGTGTTCGACTTCTAGGTGGGCAGGTTTTGGACTGCTTAGGAAACTGGTTGAGAGAGTCCCTTGGGAGGCAGTACTGAAGAGCAAAATAGCCCAGGAAGGAGGGACGTGCTTCAAGAAGGAAATATTAAAGGTGCAGGAGCAGGCCATCACCTTGTGCCAAAAGACAAGCTGCTGGAGAAGACCACTGGCTGAACAGATAGCTTTGGCTGCAACTCAGGCTAAAAAAGGAAAATTTATGACCTTCAGAAGAAGAGGCAGGCAGCTCAGGATGATTACAAGGATGTTATGAAGTTATGTAGGGAGAAAATTAAAAGCACCAAAGCTCAAATAGAAATTAATCTAGCAACTGCTATAAAAGACTATAAAAAAAATTCTGCAAATAGATTAGTAGCAAAAGGAGGACAAAGCAGAATCTTCATCCCTTATTGGGAGTGTGGGAAAAGACGGTGAAAAGGGATGAGGAAAATGCTTTCTTTGACTAGATCTTTGATAGTAATACCAGTCATTCTCCAGCTACCCCATTTCCTGAGTAGGAAAACAGGAACATGAGGACAATGAAGCTCCCATAATCAAAGGGGAAACGGTCAATGACCTGCTGATGATTTCTGCCTAATATCTTGACTTTCTCCTAATGAATAAATTCTATCTTTTCAGGAAGTGAGATATATAAAGGTTATCTGAAAAACACCCTGAAAAATATGCAATTATTTACCTGAAAGTTAAAACAAAGATTACAAATTAATATTTTAAATGGAACCTTACTGTATTTTTGTGTGCCTGTGACCAAAAATCCTGAAAGAAAAACAAGCACTGTACAAGGAGTTTTCTAGATGTTTCAGAAAGGTTAGGTTGTCATGCTTTTTAAGAAAATAGTTAAATACTGTTCTAGAAGTTGGATCTAGAAGTCCAGAATCCGTCTGATCTGTACATTTAGGGTAGAAATATGTACATCTGTAGTGGAAGATGTTTGTCAACACAATTAGAAATTCAGGAATGAATCACAGAAAGGGTCAGTAAGTGGTTCACAGTCAATTTGAGCTACCAATTTCCCTCTAGAATTAAAGATTTTCATACCTAACACTAAGAACAGATTTATCTTCTTTATATGAACACAATAGAATGTAGTTGTTTAAATAATCCATGGCATTTAGAACAGCCATCATGAAACACGAGTTTTTTACTGTCCATTTATTACTACGAATAAGGCAGTGCAGTCAAAGCAGAAATTCAGGTGTATTGTAAAAAATTCCCAGGCAACTAATCTGCCACCAGAAAACTTGCAAAGATACATTTACTAGAATACAGCAGACACACATCAGTTTTCTGTTTATCAGAACAGTTTTAAAGGGCTAAAGTTCATTTTTTAACAATTATGTAATGCTATAAAATAGTATAGATAAATTGTTAAAATTTATTTTATTCCTGTACATTCTGTATTAGAATTTTCATATCAACTTTATTGGGCAATCTTGCACTGTAGTGCTCTGGGGTTACTGATATAACCGTAAAACTACAGTGTTTGTTTTTACCTCTAAGTATCCTTTCTTCTCTGCTGTGGCAGGCATGCCAACAATCAAAACACTTTAATTGTCATCTTCTTTTACATCTTAATTTCTTCCCAGGTATATTTTCAATTAAAAAAGTTTAATTTTTTCCTTGTTTGTTTGTTTAGATTAAGTCCAGAAGCTATGGTTTTCTTCAAGACTGGCTGGAGTCCCTGGCCACGTTCCTCTACTGACACTTTTCAGAACA
The DNA here is from genome assembly GCA_013397755.1 of Cnemophilus loriae. Lineage (NCBI taxonomy): Eukaryota > Metazoa > Chordata > Aves > Passeriformes > Corvidae > Cnemophilus > Cnemophilus loriae. The sequence continues at coordinate 827,781 of VZTF01007972.1, read as the reverse complement.
AAATATCATCTCTGCAAAAATTATCTGTCTCTATGCAATAAAATAGGTCTGCTGCATTTCCCAGTGATATGCAACAAGAGCTGAACATCAGACTGCAGTCAGAGGAAATGGCACTTTCCAAGAAGCCATACAGCATGCATAAATATGAGCTCTGGTTTCATGTGGTCATATGCCAGGACCTGGATAGTGAATCAAATTACCTGGCATCAACCAACTCTCAAAAAAATGTTCCTCCCTGCAGTTAAATGAAAAAGTTAATTTCTAGCTATTTTGTTTCTTGAGACTATCTATAAGCATAAGTACCTAGGTTTCTTAGTCATTTCTCCATGATTTTGCATTTTTCCTAGGGTTCAACAATAATAAAGTATATCAAGTTACTATACATTTCCTCTTCAATCTCTGATATCAAGATTAAAACAAAATGTCCTCTTTAAACTCTACTTCAGAGTGTGGTGAACTTTGCCAGAATTTGCCTCCGTGCTATCTGCATATTGAGCACTATTTTTTTTTTTTCTTTTATGTTGAAAGCAAGTGACCGGGTATAATCTAATCATTACTGGTATAGTTCTGGTAAAAATGAAAAAAAGAGAAAATTTTTCCATCTATTGGCACATGTATTTATACAAACGTATGATTAGGTTTGTGGACAAAATAATCTGGTTAAGACCCAAATAATTATCCTGTCTCATTTTTGTTACTTATGGATCTCTTTAACAGTACTAATTTCATTATTTCAGATGCCACAGTGCCTTTTGTATCACTCAGATTAGTACAGTTCGTATATAGCTTTTATCCATTCCTTCATTGCTATAATAATTTAGGAATTGGTCTTCTAAATCAATGATAGTTTATCCTCTTTGTCAATAAGGCATGTTCTGTTTTGATACTTGTAATCTTTCATGGTCGTAATAATTTCTTGGGTTTTTTCCAAAATGTGATGAGTTGGCTTTGTCCTCTGCTGTGCATAGTTCTGAATGGACTCCAGTTTTTAATTTCCCATACCTTTCTATTTTAATATCATTCTTCATAGTACATTCTCCAACAGTTCAAAAATCCTGTCAATTTTCCATCATCTTCAGTTTTTTTCAGGTAATTTCCTTTGCTTAGCAAATTCTGCTTATTTTGTTATCTCAAATTTGTTTCCAGTCAGGTTCTTTTAATGTTTGTTTGCCCTATTTTTAAATTTTCCTTCTATTTCTATTTTATAATATGGGATTCCAATTACTCCTCCAAATTTCAAGAAGAGATCTTATCCACAGATTCATTACAAATTTCTCTCTGCTTTTCTTTTAATAAACTCTATTAAAAGCACCTTTCCATCTATTTTACATGAAGCTAAGTACCTCTCCTATCTTTAATAGTTATAGAGTTAGCCTCCTCTGCTTGAATTAACTGAGCAGTATTAAAACCAGGTAATGCTTCAGAAATAGCTGCTTAAGAAATATGACTGCCTCTAAATGTCTTCTTTTCTGCTGCCACCCATTTATTACGCATTTCAAGTGAACTTTAAATCTTCCACAGTTCCAAATACTTTGGAGTCTAGTGAAATTTTTCAAGATTCCAGTCTTCTTTTCCAGTTCTTATTTCATCTTTCTTTTGATGCTGTGCATTGCTCTTTAATCAATGAAGAAAGAAGTGTCTAGGAATGGTAGGGCACTTTGAGACTCACCAGATTTCCAGCAGATCAGCACTGTGAAGCATGGGCCCATTGCATTTTATAGCGTTCAGTGACAATTAATCCAAGATTGCATGCATGTTTAAGAGTAGAAAGGAGGAGCTTGGGAAATAGCATCCTGACAGCCTCACTTCTGTGCCTGGGAACAGAACCTCCTGGAGTCTATTGTAAGGCATAGCTTTGTGATTTGGGGCAACCAGCATGTCTTTACCAAGGACGAGTCCTGCCTGAGCAACCCGGTGGCCTTTTATGATGGAGTGACCACATCAGTGGACAAGGCTTTGGAGGGACCTAATTGCAGCTTTTTGGTAATTAAAGAGTGCTTACAAGGAAGATGGGGACAAACATTTTAGCATGTCCTGCCACACTAGAATAAGGAGTAATGGTTTTAAACTAAAAGAGGGCATATTTAGGCAAGATGTAAGGAAGACTTTTTTTTTCAATGACAGTTGTCAAATACCAGAACAGATTGTCCATAGACATTAGAGATGTCCCATTCCTGGAAACATTTAAGGTCAGTTTGGATGGTTCATTGACAAACATGATCTAGTTGAATATGTCCCTGTTTATTATAGGAACCTTTAAAGGTTCCTTCCAACCCAACTGCTATAAGACAAAATATTCTTCCATGGCATCCTAGTTTAGTCATGTTGTTAAACAACTACCTCACCAAGACTTTAGGTAGTTGGCCCCATGGAGGTAATTCAGATTATCTAACATAAAGTTCTCTTGAGTCAAAGGAGGAACTCCTTTAAAGACAAGCAGAGAGCCATACTGTCCATCCAGATAAGGTGGCTGGTTTTTTTTTATTTAATATATGTGCTGATTTTGGCTGGGGTAGAGTTAATTTTTTTCATATTAGTCATTATGGGGCTGTGTTTTGGATTTGTGCTGAAAACAGGCTTGATACAAAGATGTTTTTGTCGTTGTTGAGTGGGGTTTACATAGAGCCAAGGCCTTTTCTGCTTCTTGTACCATCCCACCAGTGAAGAGGTTGGAGGTACACAAGAAGTGTGGAGAAGACATAGACCTCGATTGACCAAAGGGATATTCCAGACCATATGGCATCATGCTCAGCACATAAATGTGGGGGAAGAAGAAGAAAGAGAGGAAAGTTCCGACTGATGGTGTTTGTCTTCCCAAGTAACCATTACATGTGGTAGAGCCCGGCTTTCTTGGAGACCGCTGAAGACTTGCCTGCACACAGGAAGCAGTGAATTAATTTCTTGTTTTCTTTGCTTGAGCACATGCCTTGTATTTTACCTATTAAGCTGTCTTTATCCGAACCCAAGATCTTTCTCACATTTAGTCTTCTGATTCTCTCCCCAGTCCTGCTAGTAAGTGAGTGTGTGGGGCTGAGATGCCAGCTGAGGTTAAACCATGACAATGTGTAAGAAATCTTCAAATGATTTTTATTCAAAAAGAAACTCGGTTAATTGGTCAGCTATCTAGCTATTTGTACTGCAGGAAAATTACAGGAAATTTCCATCTCAAGCTTCTTGGAACTCAGTCCATATAATCCTCTTCAATACAAGAGTGGAGAAAAGCACTTTTTGTCTAACAATCTACTACTTTATACATTCACTCATAGAGGTTCTTGGAGGGAGACTTAGGAATTTCCATAAAGCCAAAAGTGGGTTGCAACCACAATTGCATGGAGTTTTGTTCTACTTTCTAGCTAACATCAGGCCACTGTTAAGTTCAGTGTGTATGCACCACAAGACCAGCCAGACTAGAGAGCATGATTAATAGTACATGCAGCTGGGTCCAAACAGTACTTATAGTTTCAAATTTGCTTGCGGATCCCCTTTTCTTTTCTAAGGATTATCTGACTGTAGTTTGATATTAAATATTACAATTGGAGAAAAATTTCCTATCTCAGAAAAAAACACATCTCAAACGTGCTAGCAAACAAAATTCAGTACATAAAGACATTTTCAGAATAATGAAAACTAGGTACTCAAGTAGTTGTCCAAAGAGTGAAAGAACTTACTGTTTTAAGTGGTTCCCCAAGGCACTTAAACTATGTTTGTCCTCACATTTGAAGGGGCATTTAGGGACACCAGATTCTATGTCTACCACTATCTGCAGGTAAAGATTTCATTTAAATTTATTTTCTTTTCTTGACTTTGCAAATTTCCTACAACAATCTGTTCAATACAGTTTATGATAAAAGTATATATTTTCTTCATTTTAGTGTATGCTACCCTTTTTATCATTAAATATCCTTATTGTTCTCGTGTTCTGAGATAGTCCTTTTATAATTTTTTCAATCTTACTTTAAATTATGATTTTTTCCACGATTCTCATCATGCTTATCTTGTTTCAGCACACTTAATGCATATTATACTCTCCAGTTTTCACTAATATGACATATTTTATGAGTCACAGCACAACTTTGCCGCAAGACTTACTTATTACTACTCCTCTGTACACTGTATACAGGTTCTATAACACTAAAATTAACATATGTAATACGAAAAGTTCTAGTGAAGACAAGATCACATAGTCTCTCACTCAAATATTGATTTAGAAATTGGTAAAAATTAATTAAAATCCTTTTTTTCTGCCAACCAACCAATCAACCAACCAACTTAAATATTCTCTTAATTTTGGAAGATTTGGAAGGAAGCAGCAAATGATTCAGGGGCTAACATTACTGTCTCTCTCACTTTTATTCAGTAGTGTGACATCTGCTGCATTTGACTATCTGCAAGTCATAACACTTTTTACCACTTTTGCATAATGTTTTTGGAACAATATGAAGCATCATTAGTGTATTTCAGTTCCAAACGTTATTGTCTCATGTTGCTTTATTACCATAATAAACTTGTGAATCATAGTAACTAACACAGTAGGTCTCCCGTAGTGAATTCATTTTCATATCCTCTTTTGTTATCATAAATGTGATCCAGAAAATTGTAAAGTCAGCAGTTCTATACAGCTTATTAATAAAGCACATTACAGGGATGCATTAAAGCCTCAACAGCTGTATTATAATGAAACACTCTACTTATAATTACAATTATGCTAACACTTAATAATAATTGGGCCTCTGTGTCTGTAGCTCATTTGCTCAATAGGAGATTGGGTCATGTCAGAAGTAGCCATTCCCTCAGCAGGTGACCTGGTTGCAAACATAACAGAGTTTAAACAGAGCATGAAGTTAGTAATGGCATAAAAAGGGCAGATCTGCAGGTGGGGTTACCATCTGTGAGGAGGAAAACGTGAAATAATGAACTATACGGGCGTCTCTGTTCGTGGAGATCAGCTATCCAAGGGTGAAAAGAGGAGAAACAAAGATAATGGATGAGAAAGGAAACAAAGTAGACAGGTGAAGAAATTGCCTGTCCTACAATACACAGCTTTCTACCATTAATGATATGTAGGACTACAATGTCAAGAGTAAACAACTAGTTACATATGTCCCAGTAATGCTATCAACATTTCTTCCAAAATGGAAAATTATTTTGAGAGTACCAGGAGTTTATTTTTGAAGCCAAACTTTCCCTTCAAGGGCGACAGCAGGGATCTTGGAGATAGGTAGACAATTGTCCATTAAAGCTTCTTGGTCTCCAGCAAAAAATGTACTGGTACACTGTAATCTTAATCAAGAAACAGCAGCAGGAGTCGACCCACAAAGCTATCCTTATAGTCTAGAGATAGAGCTGTGCTGTCTGGAAACTTTTCCAGTTGGTAGCAGATTCTTTACAAGAAAACAGCACTTCTCCTCTATGAAAAGTATTACTTTGCATCCAAGAATTTGAAGGAACAGACACAACCCAAGTTTATATGCCTCATTATTACCATCCCTACCAAACTGCAGACACGGACGTGATGCATCATGAGATGAAGTTGCAGTTCCTATTGCTGTACAAGCCCTTACCTAGATCAAGGTTGCATCTGCTTTTGGGTTCAGGATGGGACAATAAAGAAGATTTCTACTTCCAGGAGGAGTGCCTTTACATGGAATTATCCTTCCCCAGTGTTACAGATAGGCTTACTGTGTTGATATTGTGTAGAAATATATACATTGTGAACTCTTTCAGACAAAGTGTGGAAATAGTGACTACACATATCTTCCTGTACTTTGTTCTAAAACAACTCTGACCTGTTCAAGGAATGTCTTTCATATCTTGTGGAAGAGCAACTGAGAGTCACTGGAGCCTTATCAGCTCCTGGTCTATTATTAATGGGACAAAAATGTCCTTTCCATGGTCTCTCTCCAAGGTATAGTGTAGGCAGGTGGGTTTATGCCTTCTCAGCGTGGGTACACGGCATAGGAAGAGGAGCCTACCTCAAACAGAATGTATCCTTTGCAGAATCATCTATTGCAGGAGGGAGAAGGAAAAAATTCAGCTCAGCCTGAAATACTGGTGAATCTCTGACTAACAAAAGAAGGACAAGCCGACAGCTCGCTTTAATTAAAAAAAAAAAAAAAAAAAACCATACCAGAAACAATTAAGGGGTTTTCTGCTCCTTCCTTCCAAATTTTCTTGGAAAAATCTAGGAGGATAAAACTGTGGCTTAGAAAAGATCTAAAAGAGCATAAGAAAGTAATGCAGGAGGTCAGGAGATTTGAAGTATTTAATTAGAAGCATATAGAAGCTGACCATTAAGTGTGTAACTCAGGGTCAGAATTGTGCTCCGGAGAAGCAGAAATAAAACTAGTCATATGCTTATATATCTACCTTCGGTTAGAATGAATGGTGCTTTTATCCTTCTTGGGAATGTTTATACAAGCTTAAACCAACGTTAACTGTCTAGGAGTACATGAACTTAATCTCCCTCCAAGCAAATTGTTGAAAGATGATATAAGTGTTAAACTCTAGGAAAGGAAAAATGTATAAAAAGTGGCCTTCAGATACTGAAAGGACAGAAATGGGACCAAACAAACCCAGCATTCATTACTATATCAATATTTCAAAGAGTTTCTGAATAAAATAATCTGAATATCCTATTGCCAGTCCATGCTGGCATAAAAGGAGTGACGTAACACTGCAAGTATATCAGTTTCTAGTGAATATTCAGAGCTAGAGAGATCTGAGATCTTTATTTAGTGAAGCAACTTAGGCAGCTTTAAAAGATGAATCTATACTCCTACATGATGTTCCCACCTAGAACTAGAGTTGTGAAGACACAGTTGGTGATCCCTTAGAATTAATCTTAAATGCTGTTCAATTAAACCCACAGTATGTCTTTCTTAGGATATACGAATATCATGATCTAAAAAAGCATGCTTCTTTGATGGAAATTTTGAGTCCATCAAAAATTGCTGTCAAGTATTTTAATTTTTGTAAGGGGTGGATGTAGCAAAAGTGTCACAAGCCCATTTTTTTTTAATAGAAAATACTTATATGTGACAATCAGTGTAATGCTAAAGAGTAAAGTAAATCAGCATAGTTTAGACAGAATGAGTGTTCATTGTGCTCTTGTTTGCTTATAGGAAAATAACCTAGTGAAAAAACCTTTTTCAACAGTTCTTTGGAAAGAGATATCAGGACTTACTTTAAAAAAAGATAATGAAAAAGTAAATTATCATCTATGGAGACGTGAATGGGGTTTGTTCATAAAGGAAAGTTCTCACCATGTAGTTGGTCCCTTTATAAAGATTAACATAGTTTTATTTTTGTTTCTCAGAAATTTGATCTTCATTTTATTACCCTAAATGGTCTTCATTTTATTACCATCAGATTTGTATACCATCAGAGACATCCGTATTAAAAATTAACTAGTACACTGATTTCAGGTGTTCTTTAGCCCTAAAAAAACCCTGTCTTTGTAAACTGTCCCACCTACTTGGGTGAAGCTTGTCATATATTAATCAATGTTTTGGGTTGGAAAGACCTCCAAGGTCATCAAGTTCATCTGTAAACCTAACCGTGTAAAATCCACGACTAAACCATGTTTCTAAGAGCCATATCTAAATATCTTTTAAACCACTTCTCTGGGGAGTCTCTTCCAATGCTTGGTAACCCTCTCAATGAAAAAATGTTTCATAATTTTTCATTTCAAACCTTCCCTGCTGCAACTTGAAACCATTTCCTCTCATCCTGTCACTTATTATCTGGCAGAAGAGGCCAATCCCCACCTGGCTACAACCTCCTTTCAGGCAATTGTAAGAAGCGATGAAGTCACTCCTGAGCCTCCTTTACTCCAGGCTAAACAACCCCGGCTCCCTCAACCACTCCTCGCAGAGCCTGAGGTGGTCAAAACCACACAAAGTACTGAGGTGGGAATGCAGGAGTGCAGAGTAGAGAACAATCGCCTTCTTTGAGCAGCCAGCTATACTGTCCTTAATGCACCCCAGGACACAGCTGGCCACCTTTTGCTGCCCGGACACCTGTTGACACATAGTCAACTTCCCAACAACCCAATCTGCCCAAGTCTCTTTCTGCAAGGCTGTTCTCCAGCCTCTTGTCTCCCAGGTCGTACGTATAACCAGAGTTACCCCATTCCAGGGGGAGAATCCAGCACTTGCGCTTGTTGAATTTCATACATTTGGCCATTGCCCAGCTCTCTAGTCTATCTAGATCTCTCCATAAGACCTCTCTCCCCTTGAACTCCTCCCAGTTTACTATCATCAGCAAACTTGCTCAAATATACATGATTCCTTCACCAGATCATTTATTAACAAATTAAAGAGCATTGGCCCTAAAATTGGGCCCTGGGGGACCTTACTGGTAATGGGTTGCCAGCCCGGCATAACCCCATTTACTACAATGCTTTGAGCCCAACCCATCAGTCAAATGTTCACCCAGTGTATGATGGACTTGCCTAGCTGGATGCTGGACATTTTGTCCAGAAGGACACTATGAGAGACAATATGTGTCAGAGATGTTGATACACATAATATTGAAATGTATTATTGGAATGTATATTATAAATTTTCTTCGTCTTGAGTATTTTCACTAATGAATTAGTGAATGATGGGAATAGATTTGAGTAGGATTACATGAAATAGTACTTGCCTGTCATACAAATGTCTTCCATTGCACGTAATAATTTATCTTCAGGTTTGAATGATTAGGCCCAGGCCTGATTTACCAAAGCTGAAAGTAAATTGTGTTCTTTTGATTTTCATGTACTGGGGAAACCTACTTGCAGATTTGTATAACACTAAATCAGTTGATTTATGGATTTATAGATATTATGATATTTGAATATTTCATTGATTTGTTAGATTTAAACGGGTTTGCTTTATATAAAACATTTCTTTGAAATGTGCCAGTGTTCAGTTTTGATAGTTCACTCAGTAGATTTAGCATTCAAGAAAACATTTTCTTATTAGCTAGTCTGCTTCACTTAGGGTGTTGCAATTCCTTAGCAGAACTCTCAGCATTACTACATCACTGTTCGTACATTATTATTGTTTATGCAGTTTAGGGTCAGTATAAGGCCCTTATGTTTTAAATCTCAAAAATACATTGCCAAGCATTTCACTGTTATGATTCAAACTTCTGCAATATGGTCAACTGTTCTGTATTACCTGAGTCCGTCAAAACTCAATATGTTTTTATCCAGAATTGGTAATGGGCTCTTCTGCCATTGTTTAAAGAAATGAAAAATTTTTAGCCTCAGAGATAGATTGTAGAATATCTGTAATGATATTCTAAAAGGCCTTCTTTGATCATCACTCCATGATAGTTAAATATATTGTAAAAAATTAACTAATACAAGTAAAAGAGTTTATGTATTCCACTATTCAGCTTTAATAAGGAAAATTAAAATAGGTTCTAGAGAAAGTATCTGAAAAATTCTACTGAATTTCAGGTTAAATCATCTTGTTACTCTAATTTTGTAAGAATTATGTGTCATCAGTGTCCTCGTATTGTGTAGAAATTTTACCCAGAGCCATCCAAACATCATCTGCTTAACTTTTGGAATAATATATTACTCAGTACTTAAAAAGACATGGATATGTAGATGTATTAAAAAAAAATAGTATTTTAAATGTATAAGTCACAAAATCATTCATAAAAATGTTTTCTTGTCCTTAATTTTTTCTGCTTTTTTAGCAGTACTTTCTTCAAGAATATCAATGTTCTTTTGATGTGACTAGAGACACCACTGTATTTTGTTGAGTAATCAATAAAAGCTAAGTTAGAAATTAATACACGTATTTTAAATAAAATAGCATATTGCAGCTACATTGCTTAATGTGTACTACACTAGCAGATACTTTAGTTTCTTATATTATACATAAACTGTCACCATATAAAAGAAATTATTTGGGACAAACTGTGAAGCAGTATGTAAAGAAATATAATTTCCCTCCATACATCTTATAAATGCAAAGATGTGGCTCAGAAATAAATTCTGGTCACAAGGAGACCACCAATGATCTCAGATGAAAGATGAACTATGAGTGATCAACACTCTTTATAAAATAGATCCTAGTCAGCAATATTTGATTACAGTTTGAAGGAATTATGGGGTTTATGAATTACCTGTAATTCATACAATATTTCAATAATAAAATCTTTCCAACAGGAATTTCTCCTGTAATTTTAGTGAATTTAAATTGAAGCTTCATTTACAATATGAAAATTACACTTTGCAGTATATTTTATCACTGTAATGATTCCTAGCTTTCTCATAATTTCTGAATAGTAAAATACATTATTTTAAGATTATTAGTAGCAATAATATATCAGTATATCAAAATTATTAATGAAAGCATATATATTATATAAGCTTCATTTTCATGAATTCTTTATTAAAATACTGTCTTATACAGAGAAGATGGCTCCTTAAAAGAACTATACTTTGATTGGCTAAGAGTTCTTGATAACCTATTTTTAACTTTATATAAATTGTAACATATTCAAAAGACTTCAACTAAATATATCTAACCATGCTACATTCCAATGACATCACATATACACTTTGCAAAATATTGTCTGCAATATTACAAGTTAAAGTACAAGAAACATATTAAGAACATCCCAGAACCTATATTAAAAAATGTTGTGATTTCATAATTATAGCCGTTATCTCTTTAGATATTCAAGATTTTCTGCATAGTGAGTGAAAATAGAAACACCAAAATTTGATAGTTCTTTTGATCACTTAACAAAAAATATGCTGATTTTTCAAGCATCACAGGTTTGGCTTAAAATTCAGTGGAAGCATAGGTAAACTCATAATAGCATTATATGATATGAATATATTACAATTATTATATTAACAGCCTCTTAAGATTCAAAATTGAGGTTTTCCACTTCAGTGAGTACATGAATCCTAATGAAATATGCATACCTAACTATGTAAGACCTAAAGAGCAATTTAACACTACCATAACACAGTAACTTACTCTCTTACCTTTTTTTGTGTTTTGTAAATGTTCAGGAAAAAACTTCAGAAATCTGTCTTTTAAGTAGATTTGGTGTTGTAAAAAATGAACAGGTTAATAACAATTCTGTCTGTGATACGCTTTTTAAAGTTGCTTGTTTGACTCAGAGTTAGCTGTTCTCACAGCCTCTAAATTTTAGTATTTATATTAAAATTGAAACTAGTGAAAACTAAATGCACATAAATTGTTATTTATAGCAGTTTCATATTCATTCTTCAACTTAATCAATGAGTATTAAAACTGGAAGTGGCAAAGCAAGTTTGCACTTCTTTCTCCTTCAAAAACACCAACAGTAAATCATAACCACATATAATTTCTGCTGTTATATATTGTAAAGGTTATGTTTATACTATGAGCTGTGAATTAGATTAATGAGTTTTCTCAGCACCATAAACCTCCTCCACCAAAACAGGAACTAAATTGCAATACATCACTGTTTATGTTCACATATTTATGGGACAGCAAAGATTTAGAGTGCTTCTACTAGGAAAACTGCCCCAACACAAGAGGAAAAAAAATTACAGCTTCTGTATTGTGAGGTGGATGAACAGGGGCAAAAACATGAACATTGTTTTCACTTCACTATAATAATGCCAGTAATTTATTAAAAGCAAGGGCTAGAGCAAAGCTTTTTTGCCAATGCTTCAGCCAAAGGGACAATACACCATACATACACATTTTTACATACCAACATATATTTTCTCCGTTTGTAGCACTGAATATCACAACTATTAAATTACACATATTTTTACAATATTCTTGAAATGATTTTTTTTTGTCAAAAAAATATTAGTGATGGAATGGTGTAAGAAAACTCTATTCTTTATATGCTGCATGCATTAAAAATTCCTTCCACGAACTTGAACAGCATTATTTACTTCTATACATTTACACTGGTGATTTCAGATTACTGTGGTTGTGATTTCTAAATGTATTCCTCATAGGATAGTACTGTACTTTCTTATTTTCTACATTTTGTTTCATCAGTCTTTCATTCTACATTTTATTCCATCAACTACCCATAACATTTTCTATTATCTGTACAAAAGAACAAACTTATTAACACCTCTTTAATTTTTAAGGTATTTTTCACGATTTTTTTTAAATATCTAGTCTTTAAAAAAAAAAAAAAAGTTTCCAAGTAAATCTTGTGCAAATATACCTACTTTCCAATGTCTATTGTAATATTTTCTATTTATGGAGAAGCCCCTAAAATTATAACAAGAATTTATGTAGAGCTACTACTTTTTTTTCTTCCAACAGCTTCAGAGAGGGGAGCAGTGTTCTCTCCCCTGCTCAGGCATAAATGCCTTTGTGAGCAACTTAAGTCATCCCTTCAACATATTGCAGACAAGTCATCAACACAACAAAGAAGAGGGACACTCTTATCACTCCATGCATTGTTAAACTGTGGAACTGATTTTTATAGTGTATAACAGATGGCAAAATCTTATATGAACTACAAAAGTCATCAGATAAGTTCAAAAAAGAAAAACAGGCATGAATTGCAAGATTTGTTAAAGGAAGTGATATTTTGCGCTTCCTACACCACAGCTTTGTGTTCCAACACTCTTCCTGATAGCATCTATTATCTGCTATCAAGAAAGTATTAAACTGCATGGTGCTTAACTTACTTCATTATGGCTCTTAATCATTGAATGGTTCTTATTTTAAGTTCTTATGCAATGCAGTGTCTTCTTCACTCATCTGCAGGAACCAATCTGCTGTCATCTCGTCTGAGAAATGGTAAAATGGTGGCGGTTACTGAGTCTTTTATATAAGTGGAAAAGTGAATGCAAGATCTCTCCTAGAAATAAAATTACTCATTTTAAATGTAAGTGATTGGTTAATAAAAAATAAGGTCCTGCAGGAAAAAGTGATTAGATTGAATTTATATGCAGAAGGTAGCACACAAAGGCACATGACACTGCAAAGGTAGATTTAATTTTCAAAACTTTGAGAACCACTGTCTACTTAGCAACGTATTATTTCAGGTTTATAGTTTCTTAGAAACCAGACATGACTTTTAACAAAAAAAAAGAAAAAAATCCCAAACCATTAGAATATACACTTTTTAAGAGAAAGGTAAATCTCTTGCCTAGTGCAATACAGTTGTATCGTTCTTCTTTCTCCCTTGAACCTCCTCAGCAATTTTATACATCATACTTTAATTATTTCAAGATATTGAAGAAATGACACTTATAGCCAATGAAGAGAGACCTTCTAATAAAGAGTCAATCTGATCTCTGCTGATTCTATTTGTCAGGATGCTATATCCGTGTTCTTCAAGTGCTTATTCCTCTTCACTGATTGTAAAAGGAGCATTCACTCACTTTGTGAGACATAGTTCTCCTCACAGTGGCAGTCTGCATGTAGCACTCCTGAGGAACAGTAAGTCTGTGATACAAAACGAAGAAGTGTTTCTTTTAACACATGGAGAGCTGAAATAAATGGCATCTCCTGTAGAAGCAGAATGGTATGTTACGAAGTCTCAGTCAGTGTGAAATTAGCAATAAAAAAACAAACCAAAAAAGAAAAATCTTCAGTTAAATCACCAATCCCAAATGTTCTTGCTCAGATCACTAACTCAGAGCAGTGTCTAATACAGGGAAGTTTATGGATACAGAAAATGTCAGATATAAGGTCCTAGTGAGATTTAATTCCTTAGATATACTAGAATAAGTCACCTAATTGCAATATTCAGCTATAACATTCATCGCTCTTACTTGAGAAAAAGCAGACTGCTGTTAAAACTCTGTACATCGGAAGAAGCAGAAGAAACAGCAGAATTTTCTGTTTAATAATTAATGATTCTGTTGATCTGATACAACAGGATCATTCTAAATGATTGACACTTCTTATCAGTTTTTAAATCTTTTTTTTTCCATGGAGATCATACAATAATAGAATAAACTGAGTTGGAAGGGATCCACAGGGATCATCAAGTCCAACTCCTGGCCCTGCATGGAACAACCCCAAAAATCACACTATGTGGCTGAGACCAAACACTTCTTGAACTTGACTTGGTGAGGCCTCCCCAGTGCAGAGCAGAGCGGGACAATTCCCTCCTTTGCCCGGCTGGCGATACTGTTCCTGATGCTCCCCAGGACGTGGTTGGCCCTCCTGGCTACCAGGGCACTGCTGACTCATGTTCAATTTGTCATGAACTGTCATGTTAAGAAGCCATACACACATCCTGCAGTGAGGGACAAGTTTATGGATGCTTGTCTGTAATGAGTAGACAGCATTTCTTCAGCAGAGACAATCCTTACATTTTTAAATCTACGTGACACTGACAAAATGTTGCCACAGTTGTCATGATTTCTATGCTACAGTTAGCGTTCCCATGCAGTGAACAATGAACATGCTTCAAATTCACTTTTTATCAACATAAATGACAAATTCTGGAAACATCCAGCTCCTTATGGCTTAATTAAGGTAGTTCTTAGTCATCTGGTTATGCAATTACTCATCCCTGCAGTTTTTCTCTAAAAGAGTTAACCGCTTAGAATCTTTGAGGTTTTTAGCATATAAAGGCTTGCAAGTGTATCCATCACATTAAAAGCAAAATTTCTGGAATATTTATAGACTGATCAAATTTCCAAGACACGCTATTTTTTCTCCCCCTGAAGTGAGGAATTGCATTCTCTGTCCACAGAAGAAGCTTTGAGTAGCCTAGGCTTTCCAATTTTTTCAAGTTCTTAAGTGGATTATGGAGGACTGCTGACCCGATTCCTAATAGTTTGGCTAAATAAAAACCTAAAATCCACTCTATCTGTACTGGCTGGTTTTGTGAAAAATTTTTGTTCTTTCTCCAACTAAAATACAAATCTCATTTTTATTATAAAGTGTAAGAAAAAACCGGTTTCTCCTGTGATACAGAAAAGCAATAAAAATATACGAAAGATAACAAAGAAAAAATGCAAAAGTTCAGATTATTGTCTAAAATTCCACTATGTTTTAGAACATCTCTTGATATGTTGCTTTACTTTGTTTGCTGTTAGGTACATTTAGTGTATTTATATTAGACTTGCTCCATTATCAGTAGCCCTCATTTCACACAGTGAAGATCATAAACAGAAGCATTAAAATAAGTAATTTAAGTTCCATAGTAACAAGAATATTTTTAGAAACAGACATATAGATATGTGTAGCTGATAAAACGTGTGTTGTTACAACATAAGATCATTACACTATTTTTGCTATTTTTCTACCCTTGAAAAAGCATTATGCTCAGAAAATATTCTTCGTCCACTTCTCATGAAGAAATGAGGAATTTTACAATTTTACAAAGACCAAACTTTCTTCTGTAATGATTTTTAATTTGTTTGTATATCCCAGTAGTTATCTGGAGAAAGGGGTTGTTTCTTAGATAACGGAAAAACCACATACAATTCAAATGTCCAGATTGTCTCACCAGACAACTCAGTTATTACACTAAAACCTAGATGTTAAGTGATGTATTTTATTATGATTTATGGGGAATCACTTGTGACTTGCTGTATCTGAATAGTAATGTACTGAGGTACTGATGGGCAAATGGAAGGAGTCAGAGGATATATGCATACATGGAACAGAAATTTCCATCTAAGTAGTAGTGATCATTCTCTACCTATCCTTTATTAGGCAGAAAAAGGTAAGAAAACCATGTAAGGTACTCTTCAGAGAAATAAAATTCATTATAAAATTATTGATTTGCGATATTTTATTAGATTTGCAAAAAGGAAGGTCCCTTTTCTATTTTTTTCCCAATTGCATTCATAATTATCTACTAAGTGGTGAATTAGTGCTGTTAAGTCGCACATCATCTTGAACTTAATTATAATACTTGTTTCTGAAATAAGTAAAAATGTAAATAAACAGATAAGAATGTGGAACAATTGGAAACAGAGTCTGTCAAAACCACATTCAATTCATACATTGGATGTTTTAATTATATGAAGCGTCCTTAGAAGAAACAAAATGCAGTGTTTACACCACAATCCTCTTTGTGAATGCTAGAAGAGGAAAATAGTTTACAAAGTGCAATATATGAAAAGGTGATCACGACTGCCGCAGTGCTGCAGTCGTATTTGGCCAAGCAAGGAATTTTGTGACATTGTTACCAATAGTAGCTGTTAAGTGTAATCGACTCCTATACATTTTCATTTTCTTCTAGTAAAACTTTTGAAAACAGCAACATTTAGGGCCTATGTAAAATGTCCTATGAGGGCTTTAGTTCGTATTTCAGCTGGTATTTTTGCTGTCATACCAGATATAATCGCTAGATGATCACTATTTTGCTATTTGGAATTAACTGAGTCATCTAACTACTTGACAGAAAGATTTTTGACATGAGCTCTGGAGACTAAAGGATTCTTTCTCTCTCTCTCAAAATTTCTTTCTACAAGTAAGGCTTTCTAGCTAATTCTTTCTGAATTGCCTGTTTTCCCTTAGGTCACTCTCTTCAGGAGTTAGTACAAGGTTATTGTGTTATTTTACTTATCATAGATTTCTTCTGAACAAGGAATGGTCAGACTGTAACAAGCATGATTAATTTACTGTAATGACTAACTTCCTATAGCCTTCTTAACTTATAATAACTATCTGAAAGATTAGGCTTCTTGTCTAGGCTATTTTAGGTCTCTCAGAAAGCAAAGGTAAAACAAATAAAGGGACTTATCCCATCTTAGAATAGATGCCTAAGTTGGGTAACAGATCACCTACACGGCCTATCTTCCCCCCATTAACGAACTACAGTGGAAACCAAGACAAATATAGCTTACTGTAAACACTCTGGAGCTTTCTGCGGAGTGCTATTTGTACACCTTAGCATCCTCGTCCAACAAGTTTTTTGAAAGCATATACCTAAACCAAAAGATGAACCTAGTTTTGCTCTGAAACTCTTTACCCTTGGATAAAAGTATTGCTTTAATTTCATCGGAAAGTAACATGCTATTTGTTTTCTGTTGTGCAGAAAGGGTTGGTTTTTTTTTCAAATGTGGCTCTGTTCAGTGCAGCAAACCCACCCAGTAAGGTGAAATAGTGAATATAGGTGTAATTCACACTTCCCCACCTGACAGCTGACAAAATCTGGAAGCTCAATTCTCGTTAACCAGTAACCTTTCTGTTTCCCTGGAAGATGCAGTGACAATACAATGAGGATTATAAGATTCTTCACATTATTTAGCACAGATTTTGTCCTCCCACAGAGACCACAAATGCTACGAATAATACAGATGCTAGATTTGGCATTTCAAGTATTTTGCCCCTGGTTTTTGTTAGCTGTGGGACTCATGTTGTTTTACACGAGCAGCTCAGGTGACACAGTAATAGACAAAGAGTATGAAAGAATTAATCATAGTACCCCTCCAGACTTAAATTACAAATGGCACTAAAGAGACAGAAAATGCCTATGTGAAAGGCAAATCTTAATTGTGACCTAGTTGGTATTATTAGAGTTAATTAGGTCAGTGGAGCTGGCCTAATTTTTTAATTAATAAATTGATTCCAAAGGAATACATGAAAATATTGCCAGACTTTCACAATCCATGCAGGGTAATTACATTGCAGAGATTACAAAAACAGTTTTTAACCACTCATTTTTCATTTGAATAACTTGACTCTTACACAACAGTTTTAAACTATGCTGTACTGTAGCTACAGTGTAGGTGGTACTTCTTACAAAGTTTAGATAAATATAAACTAGAAAGTATGCAATTTTTCTCTCCCAAATTCTCTAGTCTGTATTATTTGGGAAAAGTTTATAAGCATTTTTTTTTCCATTCCTTTCCTATGTATTTCCAAATAGAAAATACAGATAATTTTAGCAACCTGAAGACATCAAAATTGTGGGTAAATTTCCCAGAAGCTTTTTCTAACAATGTCTTACATTTAGTATGGTTACTTTTTATACTCAATTTCTCTGCTGTTATTTAATTTCTTTTTTTTATGCCTCAGAGAAGATTAAGAATTCCTAATAATTAGAGGAAATTTTAATTGGTTTTGAATATTATAAATAAACCAGCAAGGTTCTTCCCTGAAAAAAAATAGACCTGATGAACTGTTTTACATTCCCAAAGGAATTCTGAACTCATTCAGGTTAAGCTACCACTAAGATTAAAAACTTTTTTTAATATGTTAAACTATTTGAAAATTATTTGTAAAGAAACTAGCATAAAGAAAAAGCATCTGATAACATGGATGAGACTGGTCATATTACACCATATTGTCAGATTAAATTCTTTAGAGGAAATTTTAAGAAATGAGAATGGCTGAACAGTCAGAAATCACCTTTTATCAGCAATGGATCTGAAACAAGTTCACTCCTGGCTTCACCTGGGTCATCACTGCTCAGTCTAGTAAGCTCCATTGCAAGTTCTTACACAGCATGTAAAAGGTGACAGTTTATTATGTGGTCTTCCTGCACAGAAGGAACTATATAACTCTGATTTTACATTGCCTTACACAGGCTCATAATCTGGGAACTGCAAATCTATGGGCTTTTGAACTTGATCTCTCAAATCTCATCACACAGACCTTCAAATTCTGGAATTTTATAAAGTACAAAATCTACTACTTAGATACACATAAACTTAATGTTTGCTCTTATCGAATGCAAATATAGATTACATTCAATTCAAAACTATTTAGAAATATCTAATTTCTGTATCTCCTAGATTTGCCCTGAACCCTACCTCTGAAGAGATAATTATATTCAGAAAATTATAAGACATGTTGCCTGCAATATTTTTTTCAAGACAGATTTCAGAAATCAGGGAATCTAAGTTTACCGATAAATTAACTTGTGGTCGTCATCTTTTTTGGTTCACTCAGATTGCTAACAACTGAGGTATGTAGTAAGATAGGTATTTGTTTAAATAATTCTTTTTAGCAATAACGAACTAAGAATTCTAAGTATATCACGGAGTATGATACACTGCACAAAGCACTGGTTTCTGAATAAGGAGAGAAAGGCTCTGTCGTGGACTGGCTGTTATCATACCGAAAATGTTAAGTTCACTTCATTACTCTGTGCCTTTGTTTTTTTGTTTATAAACTGGAATTTTTCTGCATAAAGGAGACTCATATTTATGTATGAATTTACTACATTGCTTCTAAACTGACTATGATTATTATTGTCAACTATTAGTATTATTGCAAGTATAAGTTCCTGGGCATAGGCTCACCAAGTATTAAAATTTACCTATGAATATATGATTACAAAAAGACAATAACAGCCAGTGAACCAAATTAGGTTTTAATTTTTTTACTTTATAAAAACAAGAGATGATAATATTGGTTTAATAATATTTGTGCTGATCTAGGATCTTTTGGTATCTTAATAATTTTAATTCTTCATTAATATTGAGTGAGTTAGGGAAATATTTGTGTATTAATTTGGGACCCTGGTGAAGAACCAACAAGAGTTTCCAGGATCAGGGCATGCTCTAGTCTGTGCCCATAAGTGCCTTCTAAGTTCTTCAGATTATCCTCCTGAGACTCAAAAATATAACTGAGACATGCTCTTTTATTTGTAGACAAAAAAGTTCCTAGTTTCTTCCCACGAGGTGTACCAGCTCACACTATATGAAAACTCAGGAACTATTTGCAATGATTTTGATAAAAAGAACTTCTGCTTATCCGCCTGCATATACTGAACTACTTAAATTTGACTATTAGAAAGAAACTAAATAGAATACAGTTATGATGTGTTAAGGTGCTGTCATACTAACAAGGAAAGGAAGCCAGGGTTATTATGAGGCTATAATGGGCAATTTTTGATGGGGAAAAGCCTCACAAATTAGCTGAAGTTGTTCTTCCCAATCATGAACCAAGTCTCCAGACACCTGTAGTAGCTGACCCAATAAGAAAGTCGGCAAGTCGTTGTTCATGTTGGGAAAGAAATATACAGAGCACAAAAACAGCAATCCTGTTTTGAGATGGTTGTGGGGTTAATTGGTATGGGCAAAGTTTAGAAATTATGGGACAAAATAATTAGTATTCATAGATGTTAAAGGTTGGGGTTTTATCTTCTTATTCCTTTCTTTTATATTCCATGAATCTTGGGCGAACCAGTAAATAAGATTTTGTTTTGCAGGGTAGAGTTTTTCCCATTCACAGTCACCCGCTAACATCAGTGTGAAGGAGTTCCCAGATGTCAAGCTCTGCTATGCCAGTGGTTTTAGTATGATTAGGAAATATCTGCTCAGTACAGAGATCCAGCCTGCCCCTTCTGGAATGGTGTAGTGCCATCCTGAGAGGAATAAAGTGAAATAAACCTTTCCTAAAGTAGTGCACTTTAAAGGAACTCTAAAGTTGTAAAGTTGTAGGAGAACTGGAATGTGCTAATGGCAATTTCCTTTCTAGTAGCACCTCAAATAGTACACTTCTCCCTGCCGTGCTGAACAGCGAATGCCAAAATGCTACTTTTCAGTCCTTGACAAAAAGCTCTGCCTTGAGCCAGTTTGCTGAACAATGGACCTAGGAGATCAGCAGCAATAAGAAGCTTAAAAACAACAGTGAGGAACTGAGTTTCTTCTTGTGCTGTTCTTTGACTCTTTTCATGTCTCTTTGACATGATGCACATATTTTAAAAATACATAGATAATTTCAAAATCGTGCAAGGACTCCAACCGACTTAGGTACCAAAGAAATCCCTCTCACCAGTAAGAACATGAGCCTTCTGATTCACAGAACAATGGTATTGTCCTCTAACCAAAATTTTTACTATCCCCAATGACAAGACAATTTAAAACACACACAAGTGTACATAAGAGTTTTACTTGCCTTGTTTGTCAACAAATAATAAAAAACCACTTTATCTTAAATACACAGAATTGAGCAAATAAACAAAACCCCCTAAACAATAAAATAAAATCCAAAACAAAAAACACTGCTGTTTTTAAAGAGAAACTTCATGTCTTTATGTTAGACTTTACTTACTCTGGCATTCTTTTTGTACTTTGCAGAGTAAAAATTATTAAGGATTACCTTATTCGTAGAACAATATGTACCACAAATGAAACATCAAAAGAATAGCCCTCTGTAGCAGATCACACTGTAATGCTTGCAAATACATTGCTATAGTCTAAGATTTTTGTACCTATATCTTCATTTTACAGGCAAGGTTGATAATGACTGTGCATATAATGTATTTTATTTGGATTTGTAGCAAGCCTTTGATCAAGTTTTACATGACAGGCCTCAGCTTAAAACTACAAGCTTCAGAGATCCAGATTAAGACACAGAAAAGGAAAAAGAGCTAGTTAGAAAATAGACTAGTGATTGTGTGGTGGGGGAAAAAAAACTTACAGTGGTTTAATGTCGGTCAGCGTTCACATCTTAAAGTGTTAACCTTAGCAGAATGTGTGAGGCAGGTAACAACACCTAACTAACTGCCTGTAAATGCAAGAGTGACACAGAATGAATAGAGAGGTAGGTGGCACAACCCACATCGGAGTGGAGGGCGCGAGGGGCGCTGGGGTACATACTCTTCAGGAAGCACAGACACCCGTTCTCAGGGATGATTTGAGAGGCACAGGCTCACTGCTACACACAGGGGTGACAATAAGTACATCGGGCAGCCACAGTTCTTGACTGAACACCACACTACCACTATGAAAAGCTAATATCTCCGTATGTGCTTAAAATACTTGCTTTCCTACTCACTTTCTCATGACCTGTATCCTTCACAAGGTCACTAGTGATGTCCCGTATGCTCTGCTGCGGGGTAAGGAGGGAGATAGGATATATTATGTCACTGAATTCTCTCTGCAGGAATATCTTTCAGTGAGCTGGACAAAATGTGTTTGTTTATGGCACAGGAAAAAATTATATCAAAGTCTACAACACTTTAAAATTGTTTATAATTTTTCTATAGAAGTAAAACAGTTCCGAGTTTCTCACTTACGGGCATTGCTTCAAAGCAAATAAGTTAATAAATCCAAGTGTAGAAATGTAAATAAAACTAGACCAATTTTAAAGAGGTTTAGATTTCATTGATTTCATTTGTGGGTACCTAGTTCCTAGGAAAAAATAATTATAGTCTAATATTTACGTGCTTAAGCATTAATCAAAGAGGAATTTTAGCCTAAAAATTTGTTCAATATCTCTTATGTACAGTGTATACTGAATGTTCATAATTCTTTTTGGCCCACAGCACTCCTGAAAACTTTGTTTCCAACAACAGGACTTTCTTCCATTACTTTCCTTAAACTGACTGATACAAACGGAATGGAATGGAATGGAATGGAATGGAATGGAATGGAATGGAATGGAATTAGGCTGGAAAAGACTTTTAAATCATTGAGTTCAGCCATAAACCTAACATTGTGAAGTCCACCACTAAACCACATACTTAAACAACACATGCACCCATCTTTTAAATACCTTCAGGGTTGATGACTCAACTGCTTACCTGAGCAGCCCTTTCCACTGCTTGACAACCCTTTCAGTGAAGAAATTTTTTCTAATACCCAATCTAAACCTTCTACAGAGCAACTGAAGACCACTTCCTCTTGTCCTATTGCTTGCTACTTGTGAGACGAGACCAACCCCCCCACCTTACTACAACCTCATTGCACATAGTGTGAGAGACAGATAAAGTCTCCCCTGAGCATCTTCTTTTTCAGGCTAAACAACCCTAGCTTCCTCAGCTGCTCTTCATAAGACTTGTGCTTCAAACCCTTCACAAGCTTTGTTGTCCTTCTCTGGATATCATCCAGGACCTCAATGACTTTCTGCAGTGAGGGGCCCAGAACTGAACACAGGATTCAAAGCATGGCCTCAACAATGCTGAGTACAGGAGGACCATCAATCCATCCTGTCCACATCTCTCTGTAGAGCTTTGGTACCCATCCAGTCCCACTTGTGCATGCAGCAGGTATCTGAACATTCTCTCCTAGATTACGGGGCTTCATTCTGCTCCTCATCTCTGTCTTCCAGCTCAGGGGTCTGGGTACCCAGGGAAAATCTGAGTTTTACTGTTAAAGACTGTGGCAAAGAAAGCATTAAGTACCTCAGCCTTTGCC
Organism: Cnemophilus loriae; assembly: GCA_013397755.1. Taxonomy (NCBI): domain Eukaryota; kingdom Metazoa; phylum Chordata; class Aves; order Passeriformes; family Corvidae; genus Cnemophilus; species Cnemophilus loriae. The sequence continues at coordinate 804,740 of VZTF01007972.1, read as the reverse complement.
TTATCATTTGACATGGTGTTTCACCATGCACCCAACAAAATATGGAGATTTTCCTTAGCCCTCATTTTGCTGCTAATATATATAGAAAGATTTTTTTATTGTATTTTACAGCATAGGCAGGTTAGGTTCTATAGAATATTCCTTCTGGCTCTTTTACCTCATTTTGTGGTCTATAACAGAATTCCACCACGATATTTGCCTTGTTGGCCTTCTCCCTGATTCTTACCCGTAAACACTCAACATTATTTTCACCATCATTAAGCTCTAGACAGTCAAAATACTCCCTAACATACAGGAGTGCCCCATCACCGCTCCTTCCTTGCCTACCCATTCTGAAGAGTTTTTAGCCATCCATCGCAGCACTCCAGTTGTGCAAGTTGTCCCACCACGTTTCGTTGATGGCTACTATATCATAATTTTTGCACTGCACAGTGGATTCAAGATCTTTCAATTAACTCCGATAACTCCTGTGCAAAGATCCTTTTCCCCCTTCAAGACGGGTTTACCCTATCTGTTACCAGAAGGCCAAGTGTCCTGTGAACTGGCCCATAATCACAAAAAAGAAAAATTCTGTTGGTGACACCATGCTTGGACTGAGGTATTGATCTGCTGGCTCTTGCTGTGTCTTCACTCATCATCTCCTGCCACTGGAAGGATAGAAAAGAACACTAGTTGTGCTCCTGAATCCTTAACCTGTCATCTGAAGTTTCCCTTGATTGCCCTTGGACTACTTGTTGCAACTTTTTCGCTGCCTAACTGAAAACTCGATGATGGACAACAGTCTGAGTTCCCTACCAGGGTAGGAAGCTTTCTCTTCACGTCTATAACCTGAAGCCCAGGGAGGCAGTAGACTTCCCTAAGAAGAGGGCAGGGTCTGTATATTGGGCCTTCTGTTCCCTTCAGAAGACAGTCTCCTCTGCCAATGGCCCATTCTTTTTTTTCATGGAAGAAGTTTTGACGCAGGTGTAGGCTAACTGAATCTCAGCAACACCTCCAAGTTAGATGAACTCTTGTCCTCATCATTGTTTGGTTCCATTTTCAGAGCCTCACAACTACTATGCCAGGACACCTGGGGAGGTGGGGCAGTCACAAAGGAGGCACCTGCTGTGCTGGGCAGGAACTTGTCATTGCTGCCCTTATCCCTCAAGTCACCACTTTTATCCAGGTGGAGAGAGTATAGGGAATATTCCATATCACACTTGCTGTTTGCCTCACAGGGCTGTCCCAGGGAAGGTAGGGTACGATTCCAGTAGTGTCTCTCTCACACTCCTTGAAAATCCTCAGCCTATTCACCTTCCCCTGGAGCTCTGACGCTAAGTGGATGAGTTCCTCAACCTGGACACGCCTTCCACTGGTGTGCTTACTGCTGTCATTTGGCCCTGACACTGGGGCGGCAGCACATTCCTACAGGAGCTCTGTCTGGGCAGCTGCATCAGCTGTGGCAGGTACAGAGCTTGGAGAGGGCATGACCCTCTGCCAGATGGATGCCACTGCTCCCTGGTTGAGCTGGCAGAGCTACAGCACCTTTCCTGTGTGCCCTTCAGCCCAAAATGCAATGCAAATCCCTGGCTGATATCCCACACCATATCTGACAACCCTGTTCAAAGCGCTCCTGGTCACTACAGCTCTCCAGGTTCTTCTTCTATACATATGTGAGGATTTGGCCTCCACTGCTCCTGGCCCTGCCCAGGTCCCATCAGACATCTCATGCAAGCTGTGGGCTTCTGGTGGTTCTCTCAGCTCCCCTAGAGGTTCCTCCAACTTAAGAAAATCCCCTTGTGCACTACTGTAGATTGTGCTGGCACAGGAGCTGCTCACAGTGACAAATTAGTTTAGTACCTTCAGAGAGCTTAATTTAGTTTATTTTTTAGTCATTATTATTTTTTAAAGAAAGTATGGTAACATTACTTAAATTTTCAGCCTCACTAATTAATAAATACAGGAGTAAAGACTGACTACAAATCTTTGTAGATGTCTAACAATTCGACAAACAAAAATGTCTGTATGTAGATCATACAAAATGATTCTTGCCCAGCCAAAATGATGTGCAATCTGCTGCCTACAGATAGCCTGTTTATTCATAGCACACCTTAAAACAACAAAAAAAAAACCCCAAACTAACACCTGTACCCCAAAATTCTTTCTTCCCAGCCTCAGATTCACTCCTTCCTTCCCAAGTCCTCTCCCCTGCCCCAGAAGGGTGCTGGGGCTTGGAAAATGGAGGTTATGGTCAGTTCATAACTCTACCACTTCCTTCCTCTTCATGCAGTTCCCATGCTCCCACATTCTTGTGAAGTACCTCTCACAGTCCTTCCAAAACTTCTCCACAGTGGGTCCTTTCTGTGGGATGCAGTCTTTCAGGAACAGTCTGCTCCAGCACAGGTCCCCCAAGGCCCAAGGTTCCTGCCAGCAGACCTTCTCCTGCATGGGCTCCTTTCCATAGGCTGCAGCTTCTGCCAGGATCCTGCGCCAACACAGAGTTCTCCACAGGCTGCAGGTGGATCTCTACTCCACTATGCCATGTACATCCATGGGCTGCAGGGGGGCAGCCTGTCTCATCATGGTCTTCACCACAGGCTGTGGAGGAATCTCTTCTCGAGCACCTGGAGCACTTCCCCCAACTTCTTCTCTCGCTTTGGTGCCTGCAGGTTATTCATTTCAGTTTTTTCCTCATTCCCCTTTATGCTCTGCCCTTTCCAAAACATGTTTTCCCCAAGGTGCCACCAGCCTGGCTGTGGGGCTCAGCTCTGCCTTGCACTGGGTCATTTTGGGAGCTGGCTGGAACCACTTGTGCTCCTCACAGGGGCCTCACTGCAGCCCCTGAAAATCAGCACCTGGAGACCTTCACCTGGTGCATATTTATTACTAGTCCAGAACACACAGGCATAGTAATCCAGCATAATTGTGAAGCCTTATATTAATTGCATGCACAGACCATTTGTATAATAAATGTGTGTAAAGTAAAGCTGAACTGTGCCCATCAGATAGATATGGTGGAGGTTCTGAATATGTAAAATTCTCAGATACTTCATGGACCAGAATCTGAGGTAGAAAAAAGAGTAAATACTACCTTTCTCTCCTGAGTTTTTCTTGTCAAAGTGCATTCAACTCCTCATCCTGAAAACCATAAGTAGTTCTCCTTATCATCAGATGCTTATGATTTTGATTATTCATTAAAGTGTGAATATTTAAACATTTTATTTTTTAATCCTACCTATTATTCATGTTTATTCAAATAGTCATTGTTTTAATCCAAATGGCATCTCATCATAGTGATGTTCATTCACCAACTAATATTTCCTCTGTATATGATGAAAAGTATTATTTTCATTGCTTTTCATTCTATCAGTTTTCAATACTGCTGGTTGCTTATCAGTCCTTGCCCATGAAAACCGATCATACATAACAATTTAGCTTACTTTTTCTTTTTTGTTATTGTATATGTTCTTTTTATTTAATTATCAGCCAAAACTGCATTGTCCCCCTGCATTTCTCAAATGCCTCTGGGTAAATCTCTCTCTGCCTTACAATACTACCTCTTTATGCAAGGGATATATTACAGTTTCTCAGGTAGAATATCTGAAACTCTACTGAGGTTAATTACTTTCTATATTTTCTTATTCTATATTTTCGTAGAAATTATTTTGGAGTATATTCATTTGGATTTCTTTTAATCATGGCGCAGATGCCTTCACCTCAGAAGTTCCACATGATCAATGTCCTCAATGCTCTTAAAACTAAAGGAACAGCAATATATAGAATATGAAAATTAGCTCGCTTAGACCCAGAGCCCATGCTTATATTATTGCACACAAACCTGAGGCATTTTAATCATTCATTACATGGCTGACGTTGCCCAGTCTGCTTTAAAAAAAAAACAAACCTGCGGAATGCCTAATAGCACAGGCCACAGAATACTGTTGTATTTATACACATACAATAATTGGAGAAAGAAATTTTCCAAAATAAAAAACTCTGTGAGAGCATTGTAGAGATATTTGATTAAACCTCTCCTACTCAGTAGGATAAATTGTAATTTTTTATCAAACCCAGCAGAAATTATTAAACTTATTAAGGAAGAAAAATAATTGCAGCTCCTAGCCACCTGAGCTTTTTGGACAGAAGATCTCTTGGATATAATGCTAAAATTGCAGGGGTCAGAAAGAATTGAGAAGGATTGAAAAACAAGAAAACAGAAAAAAAAACGGAGGGAGGAGAAGGAAAGAAGCAATTTAACCATCAGATTAAATGTAATTCTGAGAAAGGACTGCAAAGATTTCAGGGTGTAATGAGTGAAGGAAACACATTTCAGTAAGCTAGGAAATTTTCTCTTGTAATTTCATTTTTTTATACTATTCATCAAGTCCATATTTCGCATGGATTTTTGGAAACATAGACATTATCTAAAGAAAGCATTGCATCCTCTCAACATGTTTTCCTCTTAACTATACTAACCTACAACATCTCAAAGCTTTCAATGTCTCATGTAAAAAGGGACAATATTAGAATCAAAAAATCAAAGTTGTTGGTGATACATCATGGTTGCTTTTGATCCTGCAAAGCAATCACATGACAAAGCTGTCTTGCAGCCTTCATTTGGATTTTCATTGGAACCCTTCCCCATATTTACAAATATTAATTCAGAGACACTAACGAGTTAAGTTTAACATTTATTCAGGGACTGCAAAAAAAGAGGTCTCAGGTATAGACACATAAACAGCAGAATACATTTTAATCCCAGTCTGCAGAAAGTGAGGGACAACTAAAGCTTCAAATCAGAGCACAAGAAATTTTCAGAAATTTGTCCATCAAGGCAAGCCTCTGAACTATGTCACGCTCTTGCTGTCAATCTTGAAACCAGCTGGGGGCTTCCTGAGTTATGGCAAGCTCTGCATCATTTCCTCTGAATCCATAGAAAAAGTATTTCTTTCCCTCATTTCAAGGAGCAGTAATGCATCTGTCCCCTGCTTTTCTGAGATATCTGTTGTTTAAAAGACTTGCATTCTTACCTCAGGAGCTGTCACTCAGTCTCTTTTTTGGCCTCTCTCACCCTGTCCCTAGCTGTAGTGCCTCACCCTGGTGGGCAGGTGCTTAAGTGGACTGGGAGCAGGCAGAAAGCACCAGATCCTCCAAACATTTCCATGTGATCCAGAGTGCAGGAATGTTACTTTGTTGTAGGCTTGCCCCATGCTTTTTGAAGAAACAATACATGAACAAATCAGATATGCCCAGCTGCAACCACATAATTACATCTTTTCATGGATATATTTCTAGAAATAATTCATGAAATTGAAGATATGTGAAAAGTTTCAAAGAAGCAGTTCTGTCCATTTACTTCAGGAGATGTGGTTAGGCCACTGTGATCAAGGTATTTTGTGCTGACAAACCAGAGCTCATTAACAGTACATTACATTGAATCTTCCTTTTTTATACTTTCCCAATTTCCCCTTACACAAATTATAAAATTTTGAGGCTAATGATGGATATAGTACAGCACAATCGTTATTCACTGAAGTCTATTTCAGCAAAGAGGCTCCTACATGCAAACCCACAGAGAGTCATGGATGATGGGGAAAAATATAGAGGCAAAGCTATTTTGTTTTTCATATTTGACCTAATTACTGGTATATAATGAGGTGGCAGACTCACTGAGTACCAAGTGTACCTGCAGAGAACAGAGTCCATTTTCAAAATTTGTCTCAGTTTAGTGAAATTTATGAAGCTGACAGCAAGATGACAGAAGTAATAGCTTTGAGAAGAGAAGCACAAGTCTGGAATGCTTTTCCTTTTAAAAAAATAATTATGGTAACAAATATTTGAAAAATGAAATATCCCAGCCTGAATATTTTTTAAGTACTTATTTGATAAGTATTAAAAAAACCCAAACAAACAAACAAAACAAAACAAAACAAATTACTTGGTTCTGATTACATGCTTCTGTTATGAATTCATTGCATTCAGGTTATGGAATACTTGGATTCCTACCAATTACAGAAAATCCCTTGTTATGGGCAAAAAGAATGCATCGTATTTGCAAAGCTGAGAATTGATTGTTAGTCTCATTAAAAGCTCTTAACAGTGTAATCAAAGAACATTTACTCCAGTTGCATTGATTTTAACATTTCCAGGTCAAATCAGATGCAGGTAGAATGATGTACACACAATCTCGATAGAATCTACTCCTGCCTTTGACGCTGTGCTCAGCCTTCTACTTCTCCTCTGCATCCTGTTGTCAATGGCTTCAGCTCTTCAAGGTTTTAGGTATCAAATCACCACTATACCAATGGTGAAAGAAGTATGGTGCTAGGCATTAATGGTTTCCTCCTCCTCACTTTAGGATTCACCTAGGTTCATTTTTTATGCATATATTATCACACTCCACATCCTCCTTTTACCTGCGAGTGCACCATACATCTGAATTTACAGTATATGCTGTGACGTATATGTAATGGATACTTACTCTTTTTTTTGTCACTCTTATAACTGTTTGGTTTTATTTTCCCCAGCTCCCAAGGTTGCATTCCTTCGAGGACCAGTGGCTGAGTGCTGGTGAGTGGCTTAAGGACGCTGGGGTCTGCTGTCGCCTGTATTTTCCAGTCCCCTGTGACCACCCTGTGTCTCCATTTGCACTCCATTTGCACAGGTCTGCAGCCTGTCACAGGCAACAGCAAAAATGTTCTTACAAGGTTACAATGCTACAGATTTGTGATACAGGAATTTCTGATCCAATTTCACATTGAGCAAAAATGTACTTTCTCACAGAAATAGTACAGTACTTTGTCTAAAAGAGGAATATGAAACTGTTTTGACAGTGATTAAATAATATATTGACATTTTAAATTTCAGCATTTTTTTTCCTCTAGTTGGCTATGCTAGCCCAATATTTTTTAACTGGAAATTTTAACCTGTTAATAGACAATTAAAAGAAATTTTGCCGATGATATCCCATAGATCATCAAATAAACCTTCCAAAATGGAATGCTATATTCTATTTCCTGATAATAATATTTTTTGTCTTTTGATTTAGTTCCTCAAAAGTGTAAATGTCCTATGATAAATGGATTTACTGAAAGCTTCTAAGATCTATTACCATTGTTATGAATCCTTTTTCTTAGTTAGACTTAATGCCACATTTGTCAGTATTTAAATAGGTGTGAATTTTAAAATCCAAATTCAGCAGTTGAACAACAAATATTGTATGTTTTATTCAATACTTTTGTTTTATGTGATCTTTATGCTAATGTTCTTTTATAGAACATGACTACTCTTCAAGACACAAAAGTAATTTAGTCTAACAATGATGATTCCAACTGAATTAATTAAAGTGGTCACACTCCTTACTATAGTTAGACAATGATATTAAGCACCAGAGTGGCACTGTAGATTGACTTGTTGTGTAAACTGAAGTTAATTTTAAAAGTTTCAAGATAAAACAAAATAATCCTTTGTATTTTCTGAATCACCAGTAATATTATTTCAACAGCTCTACTCTATGCTTTCAAAAATGGATGCACTTTCAGAGATTTTTTTTTTATCGCTTTGCCATGGTGATAAAGAAAACCTTCAAGATTACAATCCTTGGTTCACAATATTATAGAGACTCTGAAATAAGAAAGTCAATGCTTATTAGGCAAAGAGCTGACAGAAAAGAGAGGAAAATCAAGAAAATAAAGATAAGGGAAACAACAGGAGGTTGCTAGTTGAGCCTAGTCACCTTATTTGCTGCTCTTAATATGCTAAAATTGTGCCAATCACAGAAAAAAAGGGGGAAAAAAGTCCTTTTAAATTCAATTTTTCGGCACAGTGGTTGGATATTATTGGATTTTGTTTCCTGCATCTATTCTCAGCACTTTCATTTTTTCCCCTCAGGGTAATACTTTAAAATGCAACTTGTTGTAAGCTAAAATGGAAAAACCTCACCTGATTATACATGGGTAAGTTATTGTTACTGACATGTATGCAAACTGCTAACTAGTGCTGTGTGCCCTTCATTCAGCCTGCATTATTTCCTTGACAAGCAGCACCAAAATTACTGGGCAAGAGTGAAATACAGCCTTGAACTAGTCTCAGAGCTTATTAAATATTTAATAAATAATAAGAATCCATCAAAGGATGGACTTTCCCCTACCTGTGACAGCTGGAGGCAAGAATTGTTTTACAACTTGGCCTGAAAAGTGATTCTCTACGAAAATGACATGAGCATAAGCAGGAAAGAGGAAAAACACTACTGTTAGCATTTAAGTATAGAGTAGTCAATGAATAGCTGACTTATTTGCTTTTATTATTATGGGGCCCCAGGAACTAGGACCGATGACTGCAGACACATTTTTGTGCATTTATCTGTGCGTATGAGTTGTACAGTATGAGTTGAGTAACATGGAAGGCTTTGATCCAGTTTCAGCTGAAATTTCATCTTTTCTGCTTCTGCTACCAACTACTTAGATACCATAACAGCTGAAATGTTTTAGTGTTGTTACTTGGAATATAATTAAGAAGGAAAATGTAGCTCACTGCTACTTTTAATGAAACATACATACATACATTCAGCACTGCTTGTAAGTATCCTTTTCCTGAATAAGAAATGTCTTCCTTATATCTATTCCGAATCTGCCCTCTATTAGTTTAAACACACTATCCCATGTCCTATTTCAGCAGGCCTCATTAAAAAGTCCATTCCCAAAGAAGCTTGTCTTTTGGTGAATATGCTAAACTTGATTTCTTTCTCATAATTTCCTCTATTATATAAATGTAGATTATCAATTCTAAGAGTTACTTACCACTCTTGTACCATTGAAAATTGTTCCTTTAAATATTTTTGGTAAAAATTGAAGAGGAAATGAGCATTCCTAATAAATTACCAACTTCAGAGTGGCCTGAAGTAGAGAAATGAGAGGATAAAAACATTCTGTGCTGAAAAATCCATGAAAATGGAGAAGATACCCAGGTGAATTAGTGCTTCACCCAAGGTCTCTGAGCAACAAGCACTAGTACAGGACACAAAGGAAGAAATCTTATGTCTTATCATCACAGGCCCCATTGCATTTGTTGCCTTTTTTTCTTTTTCTCATTAAATTAGATAAGGGCTTCTTTAATAAGCAAGAAATTTTAGAACTCTGGCATTCTCCATATAATTAAGCACGTGGGAGACAGGGTTTCAAACTGTGAAATAAAAAGTGTAACAAAATTTTTGATGTTGTAATTCTTGAGAGATGAAAGAAAACATTTATCTCTGATAAATTACAAGAATTGATCAACTACGAGAAAAGGGTCTGAGACATTCTCAGATTAAAATTAACCCTTAGCAAAACAGCTAGAAATTATTCAAGCAAAACTGTATTATAATCAATAATTCATTGTATAGAAAGAACAGAAATACTCTGACTGAAAATCCAAATATAATACAAGAAAAAGCACTCAACGTCAACAGAATGCAGAGTTCAGAGCTCAGGAATACCAACAGTATATCAATTTTATCCAAATGAGTAAAAGGTAAGAAAATTTGCATTAAAAAATAGTAAAAATTAAAACAGTCAATTGGATCTGTTTGCAGACAGCTACAGTGAGCCCTATGAAGATAAAAAAGCAACTGCAGCACCCCTAGCACAGATGAATTTTTTTGTCAAAGCAGTGGAAAATTGAATATAACTGAACTATCACACTAAGGCAACTGTAACATTTCCTTATTTTAAATGAAACAAAGGTGCATGACTACTGTTATAGCTGAAGCAGAATTAACAATAAAGTACAAGTAACGAAAAGTAAAATGCAAAAATGCCAAACTTCAAATGGTGTGCTTATTACCATGAAATTTATATATGAATAAGATAAAAATTAGGAAAGCTTTTATAAGCTAAGAAAAAAAGAAGGATGTTGTTGGGCTAAAAATGCATCTGGCCAGATAAAACAAATTATTTATTTTCATATTTGGGACTGTAAAGCTTATATTTTAAATACATATATTCCAGAATCATGTTCCTTGCTGAAAGGACATTGGGTCCAAAAACATATTAGAGTTCTAAAGGCAATCCTAATGATCTGTTTCGTGAGGCTGGTGGAGACAGAGACTGAGAAAACATAAATATCAGAGTATACATCTGATTGTGTAATTCTCTCCAGCTGCTAGGCACCCCACTTCAGGATTAAAACAGAAATTCCATACTGTTTCTGGAATCCAGAACCCAGGATAGACCTCTGTTCAGAACTAAGCAGAATTCAGAAGACAAAATGCAGAAACAAATCATATCCACAGATATAAGCATAAAACTAAGAGGAGTTTAGTCTCTCTGCCTACTAACTTTTGTTAACTTTCTTAATTAGTCAGCAGATAAAATAGGTTCTGCTATTTTAAGTTGACTAGAATGATTCTTTTTTTTTTTTTTTGAAATGTGTTAGAGAGAGACCAAATAATCATTAACTGGAAATAGACGGGGAGGTATAGGTAACTTCCAACAAGAGATAGAGTAGCCCTTCTTTGCCATCACAGAAAAAGAAATGCTTGTGAACCTTTGCCTTGGGGAAGGACTGAGAACAGACTGCCAGTTATGCATGCACCCAAATCTTTGTTAAGAGCCCTGAGAGTTCAGTAATTGTCAATCACCTACATATGGCTCCCACTGGACTTCAATGCACCTGAGCCTTTCACAACGTGTGATATTCACTGGGTTAACTACACACACAACAAAGTATATGAGCAGTATGTTGTAGTTTTAGTGTCTAGTAACTATATTGTGTCTAGTAACTTTAGATATCTTTCCAGTGAAATAAGGAATACTTCCTGTCTTTGGCGGAGGTTTTCAGAAGTCTCTGTGGTATTTATAATGAAGGCAGAGAGATCCGATGATGTGATGAACTTTCCCACCTTTCAAGTTGAAAAAGTGAGTTTAGATGTCTCCAAGGGTAAAAAGGCTTGAGCAGCTCCAGGTATTGATGATTAGAGTGCATACCAGGGATAAGTTCATCTTGTCTTACATGACCTAGATTGTTCTCAGACAGACATTGCCCATAATTGATATCAGTGTGATTGATAACTAGCTTAGCGAGGTCATAAGAGACTCAAGGAAATAAAGAATTCCTCAAAAATGCTTAGACTTTTACCTTAAGAAGTTCAGCTGTAAATCTTGACAACATTATGAAAAAGAAAAATATTATGCAGTATTGTGGATTATGCCTCATACTGGTTTTCCTTCTGCTAAAAGGGAATATTCTGTATAACTGTTAGTTCTGTGTTTTAAAGTATTGAACATTTTCTGTGAAGGGCCTTAATTATCTATTTCTTAGTAAGAGCAGTGAATTTAGTGTGGTGTCTGTTGTTTACCTACCCAGCAGTGAACACTAAGAAAAAAAGAAACCAGTAACGAGTGCAAGATACTCAAGAGCGTCTCAGTGGGGTAAAGAAATGTTCTCTCAGCCATTCTATCTCAAAATCAGAACTGACTCATCAAGCATGAAAAATATCTAAGTCAGGGAGACTGAGACCTAGATCATTGCTAACATCTAGACACAAGACCTCTACTGATTTTAATAGGAGTTACGTACTTGGGTGTTTCTTGGGATTTGGCCTGCTCAACATTTCCATAATTACATAAAAAATCATGTTGATACATGGATGTTTCATATACAAAACTTGTCTCCTATATATTGAGCCTGACCTCAAAATTAATTTTATGTCCTTGAAAACGAAACTAACCACTTATCTTTACACCAGTTTCTGCTGGATAAACCAAGATATGAGACAGATTGCAACAGAACTATCCACTGCAGCCTTCATTCCATCATGGGACAATTACATACAGGTAACTATCTCACTGCAAGAAAAGAGGAGACAACGATGAATGTTGAACAGGCATTTTTTTAATTGATTGCATCTTCATGTTTCTCCCCAATGAAGGTGTCAGCAAAGACAGCTGACAACATAAGGCTATAGCCACACAATTTCATCAATATGATTTAAGGAGAGAAAATAAATTGGTTTAAAACTCCTATTCCCTACACCAAATTTAGTTAAAAATGTGTCTGAATAGATATTACATTTCATACAAAATGTGGATTACATTGCATTAAAATAGACTCCAGTAAACTGAACATTTTAGTTATATATTTCTGAGAATATAAATGTAAGCAGTAAGAAAGGCAGCACTATCCTCTTCGGTGCTATTTTTACCTCCCGAAACAGCATCTTTCTATGCCAAGAATGAAGATGTTGCTTGTTTGTTGTTTTCTCCTTGTTTTAACTATGTACCAAGGACAATCTTTGTTAGAGAAGCAGGTGTGGTGTAAAGAATAACTAATGAATTCAGGAGGAAGGATTCATTGTGTACTTTCAATAAAAGGAACTTTTTTATTCAGTCTTTCAGGACCCAATCCAAGTCTCATTGAAGTCATCTTGATTCTCTGCTCTGATTATTCAATACAGAATCATCAGAGACAAAGTAAACAAGACATGTCCTAATAAGTTCCATAGGAGCTACGATCCTGCCTAAGGAAATCAATATTACTTCCATATCTGGTTGTATATCATTGCACCCATTGTGCAATGAGTACTTTTATCCTCCAGATTTAGACATTGAGAGCACTTATTTCATCTAGTCATCAGTGCACCAGTTCTCAAACTCCCTGTGTGCTGAGAAATCCCAAATACAGCTGAACTTCACAGCCTGCAGTCTTCTAGTATCTTCTGTATCTTTGAGTTTCTAACAGAGCTTCTTGTCTCACAGAAAATGCGGAGCTTCAGCTGACTCGGAAGCATAAGCCCTAGATATATCAGTATCCAATTGCATGGGCTGTGTCCCACTCAGGCTTATTGCCTCGCATTCCCCACTTATGCTGGGCTTGGCAACATAATATAAACCAATAAGTAAATGCGGTGAGCCCCCACTCTGTCATTCATTCAACCTTGCCTCAGAGGGATGGGGAGAGAATCAGCATGACAAAAATGAATAAAACTCACGGGTCCAGAAAAATAGCCACTTTGATAAGTGAAAGGCAGAAGAGGAAAAAAAAGGGAAGGGAAGGGAAGGGCAGGGAAGGGAAGGGAAGGGCAAGGCACAGCAATTCTCTGACCGGA